>JABUQX010137051.1:42500-52132 GCA_015478945.1 Trachelipus rathkii | reverse complement strand
CACTAATATATATATATATATATGTATATATATATATAATATATACTGTATTATTATATATAATTATATATATATATATATATTATTAATTTATTATATATATTATATAATATATATTATACTTATATTATATTATATATTATAATATATATAATTAATATTATATATATATTAGTATATATGATATATAGCTTGCTTTGTACTCTTCTGGAAGCGTTTCCACCAGGTATCCTGACCCATTGCGCCTTCTTAAAGGAACGGTCGCCACTGTCATATTATACTACCTACTTAGGCCATCTTGTATATTGCACAGACGCGTTGCGCATACATGTAAATTGCGCTTGCGAATAATCTTCTATTCTTCGTGATGCGAATCATCCCACCACAAGGGATTGAACAAAGGAATGGGAATTTTAAAAAAGTTGACTTCTCCATGTCCACTAACCGAACTGGACTCGACCGTAGCTCTTTAGGAAGTGTGTTGGACTTACACTAATTGGGCTCCTGTCTGAACATGCCCTTTAATACTATTAACAAATGTACATATAATATAATCATTTTTTGGCATACAAAAATTGGAAATAGCTATTTCCATATTAAAAGTTTAGAAAAGCGCATCTCTTCTGCATTTTATATCATATGCAATTATATATATATATATATATATATATATTATATATAATAATAATTATATTATATTATATATATTATATACTTATATATATACTATATATATATATATATATATATACACGAGAGGAGAGTAAAATCGCTATCATCCATACACCCACACACACATACATGACTTACACACTCACACATACCACACACACACACCCGTTACGTTACTTATACACACACACACACAGCACACCCCGCTGGAACTTATAGCCACACACACATACACCCACATAAGACACTGTACACTCACTAATCTGCACCTACACACACAATGGCCTAGACACATAACCCACCCGTAATACACCACCCACCCTTACCGACCCTGCCATGGATACATACACCAACCCCTAGCTCACACGCACCCAGTCTACACGCCACTATGGGACCTTATATGCACACACGCACACCGCTAGGGTATTATACCACACACACACACATTACGCTAGGCTTTTCTATCACACATACACCATTACCCTAGGCACTTACGCTCAACCTAGTACTACACAACACAAGCACACATACCTAGACACTGCATCCACCCATTGATACATATACCAGCCGTTTCACACCTACACCTAACACACAACCACCATATAGTAAATTAATATACACCTTTTCCTTAAAATAAAAATGAGTCATGTTATCGGGAACGGTTATCCAGGAGGAGGCGTTTTGGGGGTAAGCTCCATCAGCGACTAATTCACAATTGATGAGTCGAGTACTGAGGCCATGTAGTTACACTCTAAAACCAGGAAAAGCTGACCAATAACATTAATTAGAAATCTATTTAAGAAGTTATGCCAATATAAATAATGAAAAAGGATGAGGAATGAGAAAGGAAGAAAAAAAAATCCAGAGTGTCTGATGTTCTGCTTTTTGGGAATATTTTTTATTTAAAAATTTTCCCCATTTTTTTTTTTTTAATTTTTTTTTACTTTTTACACTAACTGACTCTGTCAAAAACGATAACTATTACATACCCTTAAAGCAGTAAATCAGTAAACTAATAGAGGTGTTACTAACCCCAAGAGGGGATTAGTATGCTTTTGTTTTATGCTTTACTGCCTCATATGTTGTACTGCTTTAACTCTGTTTTACTGTTAGTAACTTATATGTTTACTTCTGCTTTAACCACATATTTATTTAACAATTACAATACCTGAATAGCAGAATCAGTAAATCAATATAAGGTGTTACCTAACACCTTAGGGGGAATTTAGTATGCTTTTGTTACTGCTTTATGCGTTTAACTCATGTTTTACTAGTTTAACTTATGTTTACTGGCTTTAACCATATTGTTTACTGTTTTAAACCACAATTCATTAACATTACATACTTTAAAACAACTAAAGCAGTAGATCAGTAAATCAATAGAGGTTACCTAACACCTAAGGGGGATTAGTATGCTTTAGTTTTACTGCTTTACTGCCTTTTAACTCATTTTTACTGCTTTAATTCATGTTTTACTGCTTTCAACTTTATGCTACTTGCTTTAACTTTTGCCTTTTACCGTTTTACTGTTCGTGCTTTACTGCTTTAATACTCATATATTTATTAACATTATGTTTTTTATTTTGTTTTAATACTTTTTATTTATTTTGTATTATATTTTTTCTTACTTTTTTATTATTATTTTATTTTTATATATTTATTTTTATTTTTTTTTATACTTAGTGTTATTCATTCATGCCTAGTTGTATTATATATTTAGGAACACACCTTCCACACGTCTGAAGCGTGCGCACAACACACACACACACACACACACACACACACATGCGTCAACCCACACAACTTTACCACTTTTACACCACATTGACTATGGATACTTATACACACATGTCACTATGACACTTTACATTTATCCAGTAGAACACTTACATTACACTTATTACACATGCGGTCACCACACACACACTTACACTTATACACACATTCACTATGATACTATACACACATATCACTATGGACTCTGTACATTTATCCATAGACTACATTGTACACTTACACTCACAACAGATTTACTTACGACTCACAGCGACTTTATACACACACAGCACAGATTTTACTTACACCACACAAGATGTGACTTAACATATACAAGATTTATCTTAACACAGCACGATTTAACTTACACTCGCACACAGATTTACTACAACTCATACACAGGATTACGTAGCAGCACACAGATCTTACTTACACGTCACTCACAATAAGTATAATTTCATTAAAACACTTTTATGTATTCTAATAGATTAACACGTACATTTCATTACTCGATTCAGTATAACTTAAAATTATTTCAAAGTTTCTTAAACTTCTATAATAAATCAATCATTATTTGAACCAAAAGAATTTATTATAACTGTTAATACTTTTTGTTTATAAATTTTATAACTATCAAGTTAAATAACTTTTACTAAATTTGTTATAGAAATTTTACTTAAAACATACTACTTTTACGACCTTAAAAGCACATAAATCAGTAAATCAGTCAAGGCCAGCCCCTAGCACCTCTACATCACCTATGCCACGTTTGTTCTATGTGACTTACTGCGTTTACATCATCCTTTGCATGTAATAAGTATACAATGACCAAAATAGTTTTCTCTGCTACATAACATGTATTTGATATTAAAAATCATTCAAGTTTTATTTAAAAATAACATTATTCACTCTACATTTATATTATTCACTCGAATGTTAACTAAAATATTTCAAAGTTTTTTAAATAATTCGGGCTTCTTTATTATATTATATTATTCGTATGTTACTTGACAATCTCACGATGAAAACAAACTACCGCTCACTCCTTAGCAGAACGAAACTGACCTTCTCTGTAAATGGTGGAAAAACTTACTTTAGGTCTAAATTTAGGATAATTCTTTTTGTAACCCCGGGGCGATTAAAGCCTAATTCCAGGTCAAAATATATTTCATACTGACCTTTTTCTGTAAAATGTGTTGCAATAACTACGTTAGGCCTTTAAATTTTAGGCCTAAATTTAGGTAGTCTTTTTGTCGACGGGCTAATTTAATCCTAATACCCGGTCAAAAGGTAATTCACAAGCAAAAATTTGATCATTGTATTATCTATTTTTATAAAATGTATATTTCCAACTGAAGATGCTGGTCGGGTAAGATCGCTTTAAGCAGGAAAAGGGAAATGTTTTCCTTACTTGTTAATTGGTCGGAGGAATCCTTATCTCTATATGACCTCGTTTGTGATTGGTCGGGAATTATTTTATCGTCTTTTGAAAATTAACTTGGTTCTTTAAACTTGTATTTGAGCAGGTGTGTGTTTTATTATCTTTTCGACCCAAACTCATTTTAAAATCATAGCCAAGTTTAGCTGTTAAGCGGTGCACAAAGTTATCTGATTTGTATAAAGTGTTTTATTTTTACTAAAGGTGTAATATTCATATCTTTAATAAACATACTTCACATTGAGGAATAATTTATTCATTTCACTATGAATAGGAATAATTTAATCACTCGTTCATTAAGCTAGCCCAGGGTCAGATGAGCCCCACGCAAAGGCAAAGCCAACCGCACCCGCTTGGTGCGTCCGCCGCGTTCCCCGCCGCCGCGTGCGCCCGCAGGCCGCAACTTATTTCCGCAGTTCCGCCCAGCCGCGGCGCCCGCAGGGCAATATTCCCGCAGACGCGAATTGAAATATATATGAATAATATAATATATTATTTATATTATTATAGTATAATTATATTATATATATTATATAGTTATAATATTGTGGTGTGCGGGATCGAGCTGTAAGTTGTCCTATGGGTGAACGTAATGTGGTCTATGGTGTATGTTGCGTATGTGTGAATAGAGAGATAGTGTATGGTGGTAGTAAAGGGTAAGTGTAAGTGGCCATGAGAAGTGTAAACTGCTTATAAGCTGATCATCATATAGGTCCGTGATTCAAAGATGACGCCGATCAAAGATGAGTCATCAAAGATGAACCACAAAGCTGATGCGGTACCGCAAAGCTAAGTTCATTAAAGTTGAGACATCAAAGTCGAGGCATCAAACCTACAAGATCAAAAAAGCTGAGGCATCAAAGTTGAGGCATCAACTTTAATAACTTAGCTCTGGCATCTAAAGCTGAGGCCATCAAAGTTGGAGGGGATAAAAATATCGAGTGGGGTGGGTGCGCTATGTGTAAGTTGTGTATCGTGCGTGTGGCACTGTGTGTGTGTTGTCGTGTGTCATTGTGTGTGTGTGTGTGTGTGCTTCTAAATAATAATAACAATAGGGCATTGAGTAAATAACTACTACTACTATTAATAATAAAAATAAAAATAAAATGCTTTTAATTAATTATACGTTTATATGTTGTAAGTGAGTGTGCGCGTGTGTGTGTGTGGTGTGTGCATGTGTGTGTGAGTGTGTGTATGGTGGCGTGTGGTAGTGTTGTGTATGATGTGTTCTAATTAATATAACAATAGGCAGGAAGTAAATAACACTAAGTATAATAATAAAATAAGAATAAAATTTTTAATTAAAATTATTCTACGTTATATGTGTAAGTGAGTGTGCGTGTGTGTGTTGATGTGTGTTGGCACTGTATTGTGTGTGTGTATGGTGTGATCGATTTGTGTGTGTATGTGTGTTCTAAATCATAATAACAATAGGCATGAAATTGCCTGCGGGCGCACGCGGCTGGCGGGAACGCGGAAATATTGCTCCTCTGCTGGCGCACGCGGCGGGCTGGGGACGCGGCGGGACGCACCGCGGGTGCGGGCGTTGGCTTTGCCTTTGGCGGGTGGGGTTCATGTGAGCCCTGGTTGTATAAGCTTGATGAATAGTATTAATTTATTATCTATTTCTAGTGAAATTAATCTTATTATTCCTCAAGTAAGTATTATTATAAATATGATATACACTTAGTTAAAATTAAAACACTTTAATACAAATCAATAACTTGTGCACCCTAACAGCTTAAGAATGGACTATGATTTTTCTAAATAATGAGTGTTGGTCAAAAGAGGAATAAAACACGACACATGCTCAAATACAAGTTTAAAAACAAAGTTAATTTTCAAAAGACGATAAAATATTTCTCGACCAATCACATACGAGGTCATATAGAGATAAGGATTACCCGACCAATCACAAGTAAGGAGAACATTTCCTTTTTACCCTGCTAAAGGATCTACCGATCCAGCATGTTTCAGTTCGGAAATATATTTTATAAAAATAATAATAACAATGATTTTTGTCTATACTGGAATTACCTGACCTGGTATTAGGATTAAATTAGCCGTCTACAAAAAGGCTTTCCTAAATTTAGGCCATAAAATTTAGGCCCTACGTAGTTATTGCACCACATTGTACAGAAAAAGGTCAGTTTGAAATATATTTTGACCTGGAATTAGGCTTAATTCGCCCCGGGTTACAAAAGGATTATCCTAAATTTAAGACTAAATTTAGGCCTAACGTAGTTATTGAAGAGGTTCGTTTCGTATCTGTAAGTGAGTGGGGTAGTTGTGTTTTCTCGTGATGGATTGTCAATGTACTAGATATATAATAATAATAAGAAACCGAATTATTTAAAAAACTTTGAAATATTTTAGTAAACATTCGAGGGAATAATATAAATGTAAGTGCAATAATTGTTTTTTTAAATAACTTAAGGAATGATTTTAATTAAAATACATTGTTATGTTAGCAGGCAGAAAGAACGTATTGTGCTTATTTACTTATTATTATTACTATGTAGTGATGTTGTAAAGCAGTAAGTCAATAGAACAAACTGTGGCATACAGCTTGATGTAAACACACCGAGGGCTGGCTTACTGATTACTTTAACCCTATTGCGTTTAAGGTACGTAGAATATATGTTTTTAATAAATTTCATAAAATTTATTAAAAGTTATTTTAAAACTTGATATTTATAAAAATATTATAACAACAAAGTATTACAGTTACATAATAAATTCTTTGTTTCAAAGATAATGATTGATTTTTATAGAAGTTTTAAGAAACTTTGAAATAATTTAGTTATATTTGAATGAGTAATAAAAATGTACGTGTTAATTAAAACATTAATTTTTAATAAATTTACGTTATATGTGTAAGTAGTGTAGGTAAATCTGTGTGTGTAAGTAAATCTGTGATGGTGTTAAGTAAATGTGTGCGAGTTTGTAAGTAAATCTGTGGTTAAGTAAATCTGGCAATGGGTGTAAGTATCTGTGTGTGAAGTATATCTGTGTCGGAGTGTCGTAAGTAATCGTGTTGGTATTGTAGTAATCTGTGATGTGAGTGGTGTAAGTAAATCTGTGTGGAGTGTAAGGTTGTGAATGGAGTGTCTATGAGATATAAATGTACCAGTGTCATAGGTGAACTTCTTGTCATAAGTTACTTCATAAGTGAATGGTGTGGTATAAGTGTAGTGTGTGTGTGTGACCGCGTGTGTATATGTAAATGTAAGTGGTCTATGGATAAATGTAAGTGTGATAGTGAATGTGTATAAGTATTCATAGGTGACATGTTTGTATAAGTGTAATGTTGTGTGTCTGTTGACCCGAATGTGTGTGTGTGTGTGTTGCTGTGTGTGTGGTGTCGTGCGCCACGTCTCACGTTGTAGTGGTGTTGACTAAATTATAACAATAGGCATGAGTGATAACACTAGTATAGATAAAAAAAAAATATATAAAAACTAAAATAATATAAAATAATAAAAATAATTAATAAAAAAAATAAAGAATAATAAAAAATTAAATAAAAAAGCCGTAAAACGAAAATTAACAAACACAAGCGCAATAAAATATGATGAGATAACGCAGTAAGCAGAAGTTAAAACCAAGTAAAGCAGCAAGTGTTAAAGCAGTCAAGCCGAAGTTAAGCAGTAAAACTGAGTTCAAAGCAGTTTTAAAACATGGTTAAGCAGTAAAGCGAGTATAAATCAAAAGCATACTTGGTGTAGGTAACACCTCAATTGATTTACTGATTTACTGCTTTAGTATATGTAAAATAATGAATATGTGAGTTAAAACAGTAAACATATGAGTTAAATCAGTAAAAACATTAGTTAATAGCAGATTTAAAACTGAGTTAAAGCAGTTACAAGCAGTAAAACAAAGCTACTATCCCCCTCAGGTGTTAGGTTAACACTCTATTGATTTACTGATTACTGCTTTAAGGTTATTGTAATGGTTATAAATATGTGAGTTAAAGCAGTAAAACTTATAAGTTAAAACAGTAAAACATTTGAGTTAAAGCAGTAAAACTATTGAGTTAAAGCAGCTAAGCAGTAAAACAAAACATACTAATCCCCTTGGTGTTAGGTACACCCTCTATTGATTTACTGATTAAACTGATTTTAAGGCAACCTCATTTATCGCTGTGAAACAATTATGTAATAGTGTAGTAAATTAAACTTGTTATATATCACCGCCTCTGGCGGTTTTTTTCTTCTGTTCTCAGTTCCTCATTCTTTTTCATTATTTATATTGGCATAACTTCTTAAATAGATTTCTAATTTTAATGTTATTGGTCAGCTTTTCCTGGTTTCTAAGTGTAACTACATGGCCTCACGTACTCAGGATCATCATTAGTGAATTAGTTCCGCTGATTGGTGATCTTTTACCCCCAGAAACGCTTCTTCTGGATTACCGTTCCCTGTACATGACTCATTTTCATTTTAAGGAAAAGGTGTTTAGTATAATATGATGGTGTGTGAGTGTTAGGTGTAGCGTGTGAGAACGGCTGGTTATATGTTATCAAGGTGGAGTCAGATGTTCTAGGTATGTGTGCTGTGTGTTAGTATAGGTGTGAGCTAAGTGCCTGGGTAGGTGATATGTGTGTATAAAAGCCTGCGTATGTGTGTGTGTTTGTTTTATAATAGCCTAGCGGCGTGTGCGGGTGCATAAGTGTTCATTAGTGGTGTGTAGACGTGGGTGGGGTGTGAGCTAGGGTTGTGTATGTTATCATGGGCAGGGTCGAGTAAGGGTGGGGTGTATTAATGGTGGGGGTATGTGTCTAGGCATTTGTGTGTGTAGGTGGCTAGATGTTTAGTGTAGTGTCTATGGGTTGGTGTATGTGTAGTGTGTATAAGTATCTAGGCGGGGATGTGTGTGTTGTGTATAAGTAGCCCCTACGGGTGTGTGTGTGTGTCGGTGTATGGTGTGAGGTGTGTAAGTTATGGTTTATTGTATGTGTGTTAGGGATGATAGCGTTTTTCTCTCTCTCGTTGTAGTATTATATATGATATATATATATATTTATTATATTATATATATATATATATATATATATATAAATATTTAATATATATAATATATATATATATATATATTATTATATATTATATATATAGATATATATATAGTTATTATATATATATATATATATTATAATCATATATTTAAAATGCAAAATCGATGTGCGCTTTTTTCTAAACTTTTAATATTGGAAAAGCTGATTTCCAAATTTTGTAATGCAAAATGATTTTATAGTATAAGTAACATGGTTTATATATTAAAGGGCATTCAGACGGAGCCCAATTAGTTAAGTCCACACACTTCCTTAAGAGGCTACGGGTCGAGTTCCAGTTCGGTTAGTGACATGGAAAGTCACTTTTTTAAATTCCACATTCCTTTCTGTTCATTCTTGTGGGTGGATGATTGCGCATCAGAAGATAGAAAGAATGTATGCGCAAGGCATATACAGTGTATGCGCAGCGTCTGTGCATTTACAATGGGTAAAGGAGTAGTATTAAAAAAATGAATGTGGCGACCATTCCTTAAAGAAGGCCCAATGGGTTCAGGATACCTGTGAAACCTTGAAGAGTACAAGAGCAACCTTATATTATTATATATATATATAATATATAATATATATTTATATATTATATATATTATATATACTATATAATATATATATATATATTATTTATATATTATAATAATATAATAAATGCTTTTTGAAATTAGATTTCAATGA
>JABUQX010137051.1:35000-37500 GCA_015478945.1 Trachelipus rathkii | reverse complement strand
TATAGTAATTATTATATAGAATAAATAAATATTATATTATATTATATATATATAATTATTATATATATATATATATAATATATATATTTATATTATATATATATATTATTATAATATATTATATATATATATATATATATATATATATTTATATTATATATTTATATTATTATGTATATATATATATTTATATGTATTATATATATATATATATATATATATATATATATATATATATATAATGATATATAATAATATAATTATTTATTATATATATATATATATATATATATATATATATTATATAGATATTATATATATATATATATATAGTATATATATATAATATATATATATGGCTTATGTCCATTATCACTGTCCCATGAAATTGAAGTCAATTTTTCTATAGATACGTTATCGAACAAAATGTAGAACGGCGCGTAGTGAGAAGAGTTTGAACTATTTTCATTATATTTATTTAAAGATTGTGTTGCTTTGTTTTTATTGAAGGATGGAAAGTGAAATAATGATATAATAATATGTTTGTTATGTTAAGTAAATGAGTTTATGTTACGTTAAGGTAAGTTTATTTTAAGTTAGCGTAGGTAGCTGGAATTTGAAAAAAAAAGTATTTTTAATGTGTGGGCTCGTTTATTTACAAATACTGATTTTGATTTTTGCCCTAAATATAATTTTATTTGATTTTTGTAAATGTGTTCAGATTTATTCAAACGATAGCGATATTGATATGGATTAGGGGGCCACCGAGACTCCATATATATATATATATATATATATATATTATATATATTATATATATGATAATATATTAATATTATATATATATAATTTTTTTTTTTTTTTTTTTAATGATACCACCACTCACGGGCATGCCCTTTTCAAAGGAGGGGGCAAAAATAAATAAAAATAAATAAATAAATAAATTAAAAAAAATTACATTAAAAGAAAATAAAAATTAAAATAAATGAAAAAGTAAACCACACCCTGACCCTTGCAAAAGCAATTCGCTCAATGGGCAGTACGCGGAACTTAAATAGAGGAAGATTAAACATTGCTGGGAAAATAAAGAGGCAAAGAGTTCCACAAACATTAGATGTGGCTGGAACATGGAGAGGACGGTACCATAACGAGTTGATCCTTGAGTTCTCCAATTAATCACCTCACATTTTCATGATGAGAAACAAGGCACCTCTTGTGTTACGAGGGTGGACCCAGTGGTGGAGGAATGCGCGAGGTCATCTTCTCTCTTCAACCTGCCGTTGTTCAATACTATAAGAAAGGAATAGGGCACTATCGTCCACGACGCAGAGAAAGAGGGTCATGGGAGTCAGAAAGTATGGGACTTATAAGCCTTTTAGCCTTAGCTTCAACTCTATCAAAAGGAGGGTGGAACCGGATCCACCCAAATGTGGGAACAGTACTCTATTCCATGCAGGGGCGAATAAGACCTTTATATAACTGGAGAAATCTGAGCAGAAGGAAAAAAAATTCACCGCAATCTGAACAGAAGTTCCAGCTTTTTTTGAGCGCCATCTTTAGGCAACCGATGTGATTTATATATTATATATTCATTATATATTATATATATATATTAGTATATAATATATTATATTATATATAATAATATATATATATAATATATTAGTATATATATATATATATATTTATATATATATATATATATTATAGTTATATATATTATATAATATATATATAATAATATATATACTATATATATATATATATATATATATATATATATATATATATATATATATATATATATATATATATATATATATATATATATATATATATATATATTTATAAAATATATATATTATATATATATACTATATGTTATATATTATTATATATATATTATATATATATATATATATCTATATATTATAGTATATATATATATATATATTATTATATATATAGTGATAGGATGGGTTTGGAAAAAGACAAACCAACTAAGTAATAAAATTGTTAGCATGCTGATGAGGCAATTTGGAAAGGCAGTAGATTGTTACCGCAAAAAGAGAAGGAAGTTAATGGTTTACCAAACGGCACGGAAAAGTGGAATGTGGTGATACACAGAATATTATCAATAAGCTAAAAATCTCGTAGAGATGGACGCAAGGTTGCGGAGTGATCTAGCACCAGTTTGAAATTGGTTCTAAGAAATTATACTGAGAACAGTAGATGGAGAACAGGATATAGTCAAGGAGTGTAGACCTTAACGACTTGTAACCGACGGGAAGGATCAGAGGAAGTTAGGCCGTCTTGACTTGGGTTACAGGATGTTCCGTGAGAGACGGTTTGCTGTTACAAGGTTCCTGGTGAGACGAGCTGGGCGGCGCCTCTTTTCCCGAAGGACATGGGTTGACGGAGAAAATAATTTTCTGCTACAGGAAGTAATAACAGGACCAACTCGTATAGTGCATAGTATCTTGTATTGATTATTTTAAAG
>JABUQX010137051.1:22500-27500 GCA_015478945.1 Trachelipus rathkii | reverse complement strand
CTATTGATCTATTGATTCAAGTCATATTTTGTATAATATAACACAAAACTTTTATTTATTTTTGTTTTGTTTCTTTAAACATTTTGTTTTTACCAAAAAAATTTATTCTTTTTATGTTTATAACTTAAAAATTTGCATTTTTACATACCCTAAAGCAGTAAATCAGTAAATCAGTAAATCAAACTGTATCCAGCCACTCTCCTACCAACCGTGATCTATTGATCTATTGATCTATTGATCTATTGATCTATTGATTCAAGTCATATTTTGTATAACAATACACAAAAACTTTTATTTATTTTTGTTTTGTTTTTAAACATTTTGTTTTTACTAAAAAAATTTATTCTTTTATGTTTATAACTTAAAAAAAATTTGCATTTTTACATACCCTAAAGCAGTAAATCAGTAAATCAAACTGTATCCAGCCACCCTCCTACCCATCCATGATCTATTGATCTATTGATCTATTGATTCAAGTCATATTTTGTATAATATAACACAAAACCTTTTATTTATTTTGTTTCTTAATATTTTATTTTTTTTACTAAAATTTATTCTTTTTATAAGCTTATAACTTAAATTTGTATTTTTACATAGCCTCAGCAGTAAATCGTAAATCAGTAAATCAAACTGGTCATACCACACTGCCCACATCATCTATTGACTATTGATTATTGATCGATTCGTCATATTTTGTATGGCATAACACAATCCTTTTGTTTATTTTCTTGCTTTTTTAAACATTTGTTTTACTAAAAATTTATTCTTTTTATGTATATAACTTAAAAAATTTGCATTTTTTAATACCCTAAAGCAGTAAATCAGTAAATTATTAAATAGGAATCAGAATCAGTAACCAATATCATCCAGCCACCTCCTATCCAACCGTGATCTATTGATCTATTGGATCTATTGGATCTATTGATCTATTGATCTATTGATTCAAGTCATAATTCGAGTATCATTTTGTATAAATAGGGCACGAAAATAAGTTCGTTGAATAAAAGTTTTATTTATTTGCAAATTTTATTACATTACTATTTTTGTTAAAAAATTATTTTGTTTTGAAACTTTTTTATTTATTTATTTTAATTTTATTTATTAAATTATTTTTGTTTTAAAACTTTTTATTTATTTATTTTAATGTTTTATTAAATTATTTTGTTTTAAAACTTTTTTTTTTTTATTTATTTACTTAATCAGACGTTTCTGTTTAAAACATTTTTGTTTTAAACTCTTTTTTTTTTTTTAAAGTTTATTAATTTTAGTTTTATTTATTTTAAAAAATATATTTTAATTTTTTTATTTTATGAAAGTGAACATTTTGTGTTTTACTGTATTTATTCTTTTATGTTTAACTTAATTTGCATTTTTATTATCTTTCTAGTGGTCTCCAGGAATCAGTAATCAATTATTTTCTCCAGCTTGATTGTTGCTTTTTTTGTGCCTTGCTGTATTTACCCACGTACCTACTGGATTGGCTCTCGATCTATTGACCTATTGATTAAAGTCATATTTTTATTAAAATTACCATGTTTTACATACCCTAAAGTAGTAAATCAGTAATCAGTAAATCAAATTGTATCCAGCTGAATTCTCCCTACTCATCTGCGATCTATGCCATCTATTACCCATTGGATCTATTGATTCGTGTCATATTTTGTATAATATAATAAAAAACTTTTATTTATTTTGTTTGTTTTCTTAAATGCTCACTTACTAAAATTATTCTTTTTATGTTTAGAACTTAAAAAATTTGCATTTTATACATACTTAAAAGTAGTAAATCATAAATCAGCAAATCAAACCACTTCCACTCTACCCTCCTTACTATCCATGATCTATTGATCTATTGATCTATTGATTCAAGCGTCATATTTTGTATAACATAAACATACTGTTTCTAAAGCATCTACAAATGATATTGAAATGTCACGTTTGTTGTTGCATTTGTTGAAGTTGTTGATGTTGTTGTTGTTGAAATGTTGTTGAAAGTTTGTTACACATTGTTGTTGTTGTTAAGAAGAGGTTGTTGTTGTTGTTTTGTTGTTGTTGTTGTTGTGCCAGTTGTTAAAGAAAGAAGAAGAAAGAAAGAAGAAGAAGTTGTTGTTGTTAATATATCAAGTTAAATGAAAGTTTTCAACATATTCTAAATATTAATACACTCTTAAGATACTGATAATATTGAAATTAAACAGGGTTATATTCATTCTAATTTGTTCGATATAGATAGCATTCATAACAGTAACTAAATTGTGAAGTTTCAACTTACCAGCAGAAGTCAGCATAGCAATCTCTCAATCTTTACCATACACAACCGCAATAAAATTATTATTATTATTATTATTATTATTAATATTATTATTATTATTATTATTACATATTATTATTATTATTATTACATATTATTATTATTATTATTACATATTATTATTATTATTATTATTATTATTATTATTATTATTATTATTATTATTATTATTGTTATTTACATACCGCTAGATTCATTAATATTAATGTGCCTGTGGTTCAATCAGAACATTTGTAGAACAGCCTTTACCAGACACCGTATCTACCATGGTTAATCAATCAGAAATAGAACATGGCAGTTAATAGCTCGAGGAATGACCATTAATCTTACTGACTTTGATTACGAGAAGCGCAACGATTTATTGGCCTGTTCAATGGTTTTTTGATCAACAGGTGGCGACGAGATCATCATTTTGTTCCTTAACATTATCATCCGTTTCTATCTTAAACAGAGTTTTATTATTATTATTATTATTATTATTATTATTATTATTATTATTATTATTATTATTATTATTATTATTATTATTATTATTATTATTATTTTATTATATTAACTATATATGTATATTAACTTTAAAAATCAACATACCTCGCCTATGAATAATCCGCTAACATCATGAAAATTCCCTACTTATCAAAGGTAAGTAGTACGATGATTGCCAGGCTAATGTATTAAGTAAAGTGTCTATAATTACTCTGGTGTGTGTGTGTGTGTGTGTGTGTGTGTGTGTGTGTTCTGTGTGTGTGTGGTGTGTGTGTGTGTGTGTGCGTGTGGTATGTTAGACTTGTTTGTTCATATACATATATAGCTGATATAATAATAATAATAACACAATAATAATAATAATAATAATAATACAATAATAAATAATAATAATAATAATAATAATAATAATAATAATAATAATAATAATAATAATAATAATAATAATAATAATAATAATAATAATAATAATAATAATAATAATAAAACTACTGTTTAAGATAAAAACAGATGTTAAGTAAGGCCCTAAGGGGAACAAAGTAATAAATCTCGTCACCCTTCTCATGTGTCAAAAGATATCGGGAACAAAGTAATAAATCTCGTTACCCCTTCTCATGTGTCAAAAGATATTAAGATTAATGAGTCATTCCTCGAATTTCATTGGCTGCCCGTGATGGCATAGCAAATACAGTTCTCTGATTGGTTAACCTTGAGCGTAACAAGATTACGTAATGTTTAGGTGTCTGGTAGAGAGCAATTTACCTACCAATGTTCTAGTTGTGGACCTGGAGGCAAAGTGATCGCACGCATTATTGGTGTTGTGAGATCTATGTGGAATAATAATAATAATAATAATAATAATAATAATAATAATAATAATAATAATAATAATAATAATAATAATAATAATAATAATAATAATAATAATAATAATAATAATAATAATAATAATAATAATAATAATAATAATAATAATAATAATAATAATAATAATATTTTGTGGGGTGTATAGTAAAGATTGAGATTGCTATGCTGACTTCTGCTGGTAAGTTGAAACTTCTAATTTAGTTACCTTGTTAATGAATGCTGTATGTCAGTTAGGTTAGGATGAGATATACTGCTTAGTTTCATTATTACAATGTTAATGTAAAATAACATTAATATTTTTTGAGATATGTTTTAGTAATGTGAAATGTATATTTTCAATTCTCTTGAACGTTTGATATTTTTAACAAAAGAATGAAAATAAAAAAAAATAAATAAATAAATAAATAAATAAATAAATAAATAAATAAATAAATAAATAAATAAATAAATAAATAACTAAATAAATAAATAAATAACAAATAAATAAATAAATAAATAAATAAATAAATAAATAAATAAATAAATAAATAAATAAATAAATAAATAAATAAATAAATAAATAAATGGAAAGTGAATAATAAATAAATAATAAATAAATAAATAAATCAAAATGGATAAATAATAGTAGTGAAAAGTATGGAGGAAAGAATGGATGGATGGATGGAAGAAGGAAATGATTTATGGATGGATGGAAAAATGTGATCGTGTTATAAACGTAAAATAGTAATTTTTTTTGTAAGAAGAACATTTACATAACAAAACAAAAAATAAATGACAAAGTTTTTATGTAATATTTTTATAAAATATGACCTGAACTCAATAGGATCAATGATCAATAGATCAATAGATCAGCGGATGGGTAGAGGGTGGCTGGATACAGTTTGATTTACAGATTTACTGATTTACTGCTTTAGGGTATGTAAAACATAACAATTTTAATAAAAATATGACTTTAATCAATAGATCAATAGATCAATAGATCAATAGATCAATGGATCCCGAATGGTTAGGAGGGTGGCTGGATGAGTGGTAATCCTTACTGTTTAGATATGTAAAATGCAATTTTTTTTGTTATAAACATAAAAAAAAGAATAAATTTTTAAAACAAAATGTGCAAAGAAACAAAAAAAAAAAAAAAAAAAAAATTAAAAAATATATATTTTAAATAAATAAAAAAAAAAATTAATAAACTTTAAAAAAAAAAAAAAAAAAAAGTTTAAAACAAAAATATTTTAAATAAATAAAATTAAAATAAATAAATAAAAAAGTTTTAAAAAATAAAAATAATTTAAAAAAACATATTAAAAATAAATAAAAAGTTTAAAAAAAACAATTG
>JABUQX010137051.1:10000-15000 GCA_015478945.1 Trachelipus rathkii | reverse complement strand
ATTATGCTGGGTGACATGTATGGATTTATAGGTGGTAGAAAATGGGATAGTACAGCAGGTGCTTTTGGGGTTGCGAAAAATGAGAATTGTATGAAGATGATTGATTTCTGTAAGAAAAGTGGTATGTATGTAATTAATACTTTATTCGAACAAAAGTATATCCATAATTGCGTAGAGATGGTTTCGATGTGAAAAATATGAGAGATATTGTGTTGGTGAAAAAAGGAGGTATTGATGCATGTTATGTTAAATCAGAAAGGGAGATGGGGATGGGAATATCAGAATCATAAAGTTGTTTTATGCAAATCTACGTTAGTGGGGACATAAATGAAGAGGAAAGAAAGAAGGAAAGTTGGGAGAATTGAGAGTGAACAGGTTTATTAGAACAAGTATGTGAGGGCACTATCAAATAAGTCAGTTAAATATAAACAAGATGAAGCTTGGCAAATCTCGAAGCAAATGATGGAAGAATTTGTTAATAGTGCAAGAGAAGTATGCTAAACTAGGCAGTAAGAATGACATTATTGAGTGGTGGAATGAAGAGGTGATGCAAGCAGTCAAAAGTTAAAAAAGATTCAAAGTTGAATGTGCTTAAAGTCAATGATAAGGTTTCGAAAAAATGATGTATTAAATATATAAAGAAGAAACAAGGAAGACTTAAAATTTCATACATAGGAGGAAAAAGGAGATAAATAAGCACTTTGGAAGGAGGAGGAATGGAGATTTACAAGAGAATAGGATGCTTCTCTGGAAGGAAGTGCGAAAGGTTAAGAGAGAATAAGGGGAATCTTCATAAAATATTGAATTGGGAAGTTGCTTTCGTGACTGATGAAATAAAAGTGAGGAGAATGTGGAGGGAACACATCGAAAGTATGCTTAACATTGGCAGTAATGAAGATATGATTGTAAATGTGTGTTGATTTGATGGTATAGGAAGAAGTAGGTTTTTGGGGATGAGGTAATTAGTATGGTGGATGTAATAGGTAGATTAAGAGAGTTGGAAAATGATAAATTAGCAGGTATATAGATATAAAAGGATCAAGAATGGAGGTGAGATTCTGATTGAATGGACTTGGAAGTTGTGAATAATGAGGGTATAGTGTCGATGGATTCTAGGAGAGCATTGATGTCATAGTGAATGTGTGCGGGTTTTATGTTGTAAGAGGAAGTATGTGTTTTGAGAATAAGCTAATTACTAAGGCGAGTGTAATAGATAGAGTGAGTAAGTTGAAAATGGTAAATCAGCAGGTTTAGATGGAATTAATGGTAAAATGATCAAGAATGGAGGCGAGATTGTGATAGAATGGATATGAAAGTTTTGTAACAAAGCGTTTGTGGAGGATATTGTTTTGAAGGATTGAAGGATAGCAGTAATATTACCCTAATATAAAGATTATGAAAGTAAGAGAAACTGTAAAAGGTATAGGGGAATTAATTCATTAAAAGATGTAGGGAAGATATATGCTTGCATTTTGGTTGAAAGAGTGCGTCGACTGATTAAGGGGCTGATTGTTGAAGAAAGAGGTGCAAAGTGGTAGAGGATGTGTAGCTCAAAATTTTACATAGAAGTAAATGAGTAACAAAATAATAGAGAAGAACAAATATAATTTAGGTTTTTATGGACTTGAAACAGACTTATGATAGAATTAATAGAGAAACTCTGGCATTTGTTTGTGATATATTATGCTGGTGGTAGGTTTGTAATTGTAATCAAAAGTGTGTTTGTCGATTATGAAGCGTGTGTAAGATTAAATGGAGTGGAGAGTGAATGGTTTAATAATAATATTGGAGTGAAGCAGGATTGCTTTTGAGTCTCCAAGGCTATTAACTTGTATAGGAATAGAGTGGTGAAAATTAAATTAAAGTTAGGGTTGTCAGTGGAGGGTGTTAGACTAATGGAAAATAGAAGAGGTGTGTTCCTTGCTTATTGTAAGCAGAAGATTTAGTCTTGTGTGACGAATCTGAAGAAAATTTGAAGAGATTTGTAGTAGGGTTTGGCAGGGTGCATTAAAGGAGAAGTTTGAAAGTAAATGTAGATAAGGGAATTTTATTTCTATTATTATTATTATTATTATTATTATTATTATTATTATTATTATTATTATTATTATTATTATTATTATTATTATTATTATTATTATTATTATTATTATTATTATTATTATTATAATAATTATTATTAATATTATTATTATTATTATTATTATTATTATTATTATTATTATTATTATTATTACATTATTATTATTATTATTTATTATTATTACATATTATTATTATTTTATTATTATTTTATTATTATTATTATTATTACTCACACATTATTATTATTATTATTATTAATATTATTACATTGTACACTCTGACCTCAGAAAAATCTCATGATAATAATATTGACCTCTTTCATTATAAGTTATAAATACCCCTTTAAAAAATTTAAGTAATTATATAAAGTCAAATGCCTATTTCTATTAACCTCCCTCGTACTTCAGTGAATCAATATTGACTGTAAAAACTTAATTATACTTATTTGTTCATTACATATGAGCATGAGCATGAGCAGCAGAGGAGTGAGAGGCAGAGAGGAGTGAGTGAGTGAGGAGAGAGGAGAGAGAGGAGAAAAAACACACATATTATTATTACATACACACACACACACACATACATTATAGCATAAAATATTATTATTACACATATTACACATATTACATGTAAGAGAAGATTTATCCTGAAGAAAGTAACCTGATGATCATAGTATTCTATAATTTAGTATTTAAATTTTTTTAAGGGATTTTGTTGAGATTTCTGGAGATTAATCATCCATTATTTAATAATTTCATTAATTACAAATTAGTGACATTATTACACACATTATTTACCACATTATTATTTATTATTACTACCATTACTAAAATGAAGATTATGTTCATTACACATTATTATTAATATTATTATTATTATTATTATTATTATTATTATTATTATTATTATTATTATTATTATTATTATTATTATTATTATTATTATTATTATTATTATTATTATTTTTGTACACTTGACTCTCAGAAAATTTCTCATGATAATAATATTGACTTTCTTTTCATTATAAGGTTATAAAATAACTTTAAAAATTCTAAGTAATTATGTAAAGTTAATGAAACAGTCTATTTCTATTAACTCTCCCTCGTACTTCAGTGAATCAATATTGACTGTAAATACTTAATTATACTCCCTATATTTGTCTTTATTATTATTATATATATTATTATTATATATATATATATATATATATATATATATATATATATATATATATATATATATATATATATATATATATATATATATATATGAAAGAAAGAGGAGGAGAGAAAGAGAGAGATATGGAGAGTACGTGAGAGAAAAAGCCCAAAGATATTTAAATGGGAAGAGTTTAATGGTTCTGTGGAGTACTATTCTTGGTGGAAATGGAATTTACTTGACTATATAATGAGAGAGAGAGAGAGAGAGAGCAACACACAGCATGGAATGAACAGGGAGGGGGTGTACTCATTTAACGTCCGAACAGGACGAAGCCAAGCCCAGGAGAGAATAGCTCACATTCTCCCACCCGACCAGTTATGAACCTGGGTCCCTCGCTTTGTTGGGCGAGTGCTCTACCACTGAGCTACCGGGCGCTTTTATATAAATAAATAATATATTTAAAAAAATACATATATATATATATATATATATATATATATATATATATATATATATATATATATATATATATATATATATATATATATATATATATATATATATATATATATATATATATATCTACGTACACAAATACAACCACCTATTCATACACACATATACATACATAAATACACGCACATACACATATATACATAAAACTACCAACGTTAACAATATTTTCATCACTAGCACTATTATCAATAATATTGATATCAATAATTAATAATATTTTCATCACTAACACTAGAACTATTACACTGGCCAACAAAGATTTTGCGGCAAAACATTTGAAGGCCATTTTATAGGTAACTTGTTGCCCGATTCCGAATATGACCTTCGTTTTCCTAGATTGGATCTAGTTTTTAGAGATACAGGGTGGTCACAAAATACATTAATAACTTATGTTAGGTTGTAACGTAATTCACAAAAAAAAAAACACGAAAATATATATCAAATTGTTAAATGAGTAAGTACATAAAATGCTAATAGGTCAAAACATTCAATTCAGTACAATGAAATCCACTAATGCATTGCGCCCGCCGTCTATATGATTGTCTTCTGTGTGCAGAATGTGGACAATCACGTTGAAGGCTCCAAACAATAGTCTGCCATCATGTGTATCCCATCTTCCTTGGTGTCTTTCCATCACCTTGTATATCTTGATGGAAACCTCTCCCCTTGTTCCTCACTATAACATCCTAGATTATCCGGAAACCGATCTAAGTGACTATGTAGAAAGTGAACTTTATGCTCATATTAGCATTCAAATTTTGAAGTCTGAAAGCATTTTTTCTACATAGTTGGCAGATTTATGGTTGCCCAAAAGTTCTGAACAACCAAGACAAACTTTTCCAGGCAGATGCTTCCAATATCAGTCATGGAATTTATGAAATTGTCATCCTTGATGATTTTGGCGAATTTGAGGGCCGCTAAAGATTCCAGCTTTGAGTTTCTCCATACTCAACCCTGGAAAAAATCTGTAAATATATTTGAAACATTCACCATCTTTGTCTAGGGCCCTAACAAATTGCTTCATCAGTCCTAGTTTGATGTGGAGTGGTGGGAAAATAATTTTTCCCCTGTCAACCAGTGGTTCGTTAATGATATTTGATGCACCTACAGTCATATTTTCCCTAGCAGGCCATACAACTTTTCCCAGTGGTCTTCTTTAGCCCTACTATCCCACAAGCATATGAAACAAGGGTACTTAGTATATCCGCTTTGCTGCCCAAGTAAGATGTTGACCATCTTCA
>JABUQX010137051.1:0-2500 GCA_015478945.1 Trachelipus rathkii | reverse complement strand
TATATATATATATATATATATATATATATATATATATATATATATATATATATATATATATATATACGTGACCATATGCAATAGCATGAACCGTTCATAGGATACATGAACTAAGACCACCATATACATACATACATATATATATATATATATATATAGAGAAAGAGAGAGGAGGAGGAAGAGAATGGACGGTCTCGCTATTATCTATACTAGATTAGTGAAAAGTTTGATATTAGAGTATATATATATATATATATATATATATATATATATATATATATATATATATATATATATATATATATATATATATATATATATATATATATATATGAGTATATATATATAGAGTATATATATATACTCTGACTTATTTTAACATTTTAATTTTTTAGACATTTTTTTTAAAAAAACTCCCACCACCAATAAACAAGAACAACAACAAAAAAAATAAAAACAACAAAATCAACAATAAATAAATAAATAAAGGAATAAACAAAGAAATAAAGAAATACCATCAACAAAAACTTAGGGTCCCCTAAACTATCTTCTTTCATCAAATATAATAATTTTTATATAAATATATATATATATATATATATATATATATATATATATATATATATATATATATATATATATATATATATATATATATATATATATATATATATATATATATATATATATATTTTGAGAAAATGTATTTGAGGCTAGTATGTATGGGCTGTCTGCCCAGAGCACCGAGAGGGGGGGGAAGGACCACTCCCTGACGACTCATGGAACGTCCCATGGCCTTAGCCTCTTTAAATCCAAATTATTTTTATTAAAAATTTCATCACAAAAGTTGAGGTTGACTCGTAATACTAGTTTTATTAGCTAGTAAATATTTTTCTCTGTCTTATAGGAAATATAATGTGCTAAGTTTTTTTGTATGGTTAAGAATTTGTGACACGTTCCTTTTAAGAATAATGTGGAAATCCAAGTCATGTCGGCAGCTGACTTGAAAAATTCCCCAACATTGTCAAATTAAGGGTCTCACTGCTAATGTTCGCTAATACATCCCACAATACACCCACTTTCCAGCAACCATCAAAACAGGATATATATATATATATATATAGGTAAGAGTTATATATATATATATATATATATATATATATATATATATATATATATATATATATATATATATATATATATATATATATATATATATATATATATATATATATATATATATATTAATAGTCTATCTTATACATCTTAATCCTAATGACACAAGTCATCCCATATTGAAGTAATTTAATTACATGTGAGTTAATTACATTAACTCCTCAATCATAATGTTAAGTGTGTGTGTTTATATATATATATATATATATATACATATTACAGCATATATATATATATATATGAGGAGGAGGAGAGGAGAGTGGCTGAGAATTGATGGTGGATGGATGGAATTGAAGGTGGAGGGAATGGATAATGAGAAAGATAATCCTAAACAACATAGACAATCCACACCAACACAAACAGGTCCAAGACCAAACAACAACAACAACAACAAATAAATAACAAATTAAACAACAACAACAACAACAAATGTAAACAAACAACAACAACAACAAACAAACAAACAAACAACAAATAAATAAATAACAACAAATAAATAAACAACAAACCAGGGTCCCCAAACTATCTTTTATCAAATATAATTATTATGGATAGCGAATAAGCAAGGACATTAATAAAATTCTCCCAACGAAGCTAATCCATGACCAATGTTTCTAACATAATATTCTAACATAGCTAGATTTTCAGATTGAGATATTAACAAAGCTCTTCACTCTATTTTTATGTTTAGTAATGGAAACATTTCAGTAAAATACGTTTTACTGACCAAAGCAGTTGGGGAAGCAGCCCTGCATGGGTCCAGTAATAACTTCTCTCTCCGACCCAGGCTTTCTCTTACTGCTTTATAGCTTTAATACGTACTGCTTTCTGCACCCATTTGTATGAAAATAACAGTAATAATAATAAGACTACTACCTAGCAGCAGAATAAATACTGGAACCAGAGTAAAAAGATGCCACTGATTTACTTTAATGTCGAAACAAAACTTTCACCTTCTGACAAGAATTCATACAGAGTCTGCATAACATGTTGTGCCATAGTAGTAGTAGTAGTAGTAGTAGTAGTAGTAGTAGTAGTAGTAGTAGTAGTAGTAGTAGTGATATTATTAGGTGAAGAAGAAGAAAAATAAGAATAAGAAGAATAAGAAGAAGAATAAGAAGGAGAATAAGAAGAATAAGAAGAATAAGAAGAATAATAGTCAAGAATAAGAAGAAGAATAAGAAGAAGAATAAGAAAAAGAAGAAAAAGAAGAAGAAGAAGAAAAAGAAAAAAAGGAAGAAGAAGAAAAAGAAAAAGAAGAAGAAGAAGAAGAAGAAGAAGAAGAAGAAGAAGAAGAAGAAAAGAAAAAGAAGAAAAAAGAAGA
>JABUQX010137050.1:20000-25828 GCA_015478945.1 Trachelipus rathkii | reverse complement strand
CGGTACTTCGTTCGAATCAGATTTTGGGTGTTTAACCGTTTTCGCATTTATCATTGAAAAGCTTTGGAGATTCTGTACTGTAACAACCGAGGTGGTAGGTTTCCGAGGTCGTTGGGTCAAGTGTTGCTAAGGTTTATTACCACAAATGAAAAAAACGAAAACGCTTTAGTATATTCATATATATTTTGGGCTTTCAAGACCTGGTGAAGAGGGTTTTATTCATCCAATCCTTACAATACTTCTCCCGCCCAATGGGCTACCAGTTTCTTAGCTTCGACAATATGACAGTATCACATGCTAGTTCATCCTTCGTCGTAAATTTGATTTGAATATTTTTCGATTCCTGCAACTTTCACCACATGTGTACAAATTCTTGGAACTATGACGTCCTTGTACACGACGCGACGCCCAGAACGTCACCACTTATACCGATTGTGAAACTGGGAAAACCATCTCTCGACATATATTTTCTTCGGTTCATGTCGATTATCTGCCTCCAGTTAAGCTCTCTTGGTGCCACATGCGTTTTTTTTTTTTTAACAATGCAGTGAAATAAATTATAAATATAAAAATAAATTACATTATATATATATATATATATATATATATATATATATATATATATATATATATATATATATATATATATATATATATATATATATATATATATATATATATATATATATATATATATATATATGATCAAAAACCTCCCGAAAGCAACATATATTAAAAAAAAAACTATAACAACTACAGGAAAATAAATAAAATTTTATTAATCAGGAGACATTTTTATTCATGAAATTAAAAAAAAAAAAATAACGCTTTTGAAAAAATTTAAAATTGTTAAAAATGTTGGAAAATCTGTATGATAATGAGAAGAAGAACGAAGGACTCCATCCTTCGAGTGAACATCAAATGATTTTTTTTTTTAACTAAAAGATATCCCAAGGGTAAATCACAAAGATGGACAGAGTCAGGGTCTCGGCCTACCGGGGACGACGGGGGGTTCGTCCACCCTCTGTCCCTCCGTTGGCTCGAACCCCTAAAAAGGAAATAAAAAGAAAAATTAACATTTTCTCCAGAGCATAATAAAAAACAATATTTGGCAACCCTTGCTCTAGCACTACTGCAGAAATGGAAGGTTGATGAGAGCGTACGCTGCGACGTTGATGAGAGCTTACGCTGCCAGACCAAAGATTATACTAATATTTAAGGTGTTATTAATAAATAAGAAATTGCTTGCTAAAATCAAAAATGTTATTTTTTTTTTGTATCTGTTATATTATTTTATTTATATATGATTTTTTTCTGGAGGCTGGCTCTATATATATATATATATATATATATATATATATATATATATATATATATATATATATATATATATATATATATATATATATATATATATATATATATTCTTCTTCTTTAATATTTATCTTTATTTAGTGACAAATTTAAAAATTAATTAATTATAATTTTATATATAGAATATAGATTTTCATTAATATATATATAATACATACATACATACATACATACATACATAAATAGGTATATAAATAAATATATATATGTATTGATAATATATATGTAATATAGCATAATAATAATATATGTATATATATATATATAATAATAATATGTATAAATATAATAATATGTAATAATATATATAATATATTAATATATATATATATAATATAACTCAAATAATAATATATATATATAATAATATAATATATATATATGTAATAATATAATAATATATATATGTATATATATATATATATATATATCATAATAATAGCAAATAATATAAAAAGTAATATATAATAATAATAATAATAATATATAATAATAATAATAATAATAATAATAATATATATAATATATGTATGTATATATATAATATATATATAATAATAATAACTATAATAACATAATAATAATAATATAATATATATAATAATAATATAATAATAATAATATATGTATATGTATATATATATATAATAATATAATATGTATATATAATATATATTATAATAATATATATATAATATATAATATATATATATATATATATAATAATATATATATATATATATATATATAATATATATATATATATATTATATATATATAATAATATAATATATAATAATAATAATAATAATAATATATATATATATAATATATATATATATATGTATATATATATATATATATATATAATAATATATAATATAATAATAATATATATAATAATAATAATATGTAATAATATATATATATATATAATATGTAATATATATATATTTATGTATAATATATATATAATAACAATAATAACCAACAATACCAGTCAACCAATAATAATAATATATATATATATATATATATATATATATATATATATATATATATATATATATATATATAGTATTTGATCCTAAATTTTCTGAAAAATTTTCTAAGTTCAAAAATTTCTTTCAGAAGAGTCAAAGTTTTTAAGAAAATCCTTTAGTGGCGAAGCTTCTGGAGTGCCCGGAAGCTTGCCTGCTAAACAATTTAAAAGATCTTAACAACTTTTCTGAACTTAGAAATTTTTGAACTTAGAAAATTTTCAGTCTCAAAATATTTAAGATCAAATACTATATATATATATATATATATATATATATATATTCTTTCTTAATATATAATATATATATATATATATATATATATATATATATATCTATAACTCACCTATATATATATATATATATATATATATATATATATATATATATATATATATATATATATATATATATATATATATATATATATTTATATATATATATATATATATATATACTATATATATATATATATAATATATATATATATATATATATATATATATATATATATATAATATATATATATATATATATATATATATATATATATATATATATATATATATATATATATATATATATATATATATATATATATATATATATATATATATATATAGTAGTATGGGGAGCAAACCGGCGGCCGACTTGTCAGGGGAGTCGTCGACCCTACAAGTCGTATGTCAGTACAGTCATATATTTTTTAATACTCACGTATTTTCATGGGTGTTTTTAGTGCTTTGTATATATATATATATATATATATATATATATATATATATATATATATATATATATATATATATATATATATATATATATATATTTTTAACTTATGTCAGTATTCAACATGGAGGCGAAGGCGAAGGTTGATAAGTATTACTTCAACTTGAGAGAACCAAATAGTTTTGGAGGGTTTACTAGGTTCGCTGCAAAGTTTCCAAACATTGAGAAGAAAGAGTTGAAAGAATATTTAGAGGGTGAAGAAGCTTTTACTTTACATAAACCTGTCCGTCGAAAATTCCCTACCCGAACAACCATAGCCCATCACCTCGATAATGTTTGGCAGTTAGATTTAACTGAAATGATTAAATACAGTTCTTATAATGATGGGTTTCAATATATACTTTTTACTATTGACGTATACTCTAGATACTTATGGTTAAAAGCTTTAAAAGATAAAAAATCAGATACAGTGGCGGCTGCAGTGAGAGAAATTATAAGGGATGATGATAGATATCCAAAACTGATTTGCACGGATAGGGGCAGCGAATTTCTAGGTAGAGAGTTTCAGGAAATTATTACTGAATACGATATAGGATATTTTAACATATTTTCCATAAATAAAGCTGCTATTGTAGAAAGAGTTCAGCGTACGATTAAAGAACGAATGCATAGATACTTTACTAAGATGAACACTTTTAAGTATATTGACATACTCGATGACCTAGCTTATTCTTACAATAGATCTTTTCATAGAACTATAAAGACAACTCCTTTAGAAATGCTGAAGACACCATCGGTGATTCAGCAAAACCCAAGAGGTGTAAAAATTAAAGATAAATCAGGAATAAAGGTAAACGATTATGTAAGAGTGTCTAGAGCTGATGACAGGTTTAGAAAAGGATATGAAGCGGGATGGTCTAGAGAAGTTTTCAAGGTAGATAGTGTAAAGGAATTTCCTAATGAAGGGTTGAAATTATATTATCTCAAAGATTTAGATGGAGAATCCATAAAAGGAGGATTTTATAAACAAGAAATACAGAAAATACGATTCGATCCTGAGAGTAATATGTATAAAATAGAAAAAAATATTAGGTTCAAAGGTAAGGGTAAAAATAAACAGTATCTGGTGAAATGGGTAGGTTATCCTAACAAGTTTAATTCATATATAAAAGCTAGTGAAATCACGAAACATTAATCATTAGTCATCGTAATCATGGAGAGTGTAGATCACTTTTATTTAACTCTCCCGTCTTCATCCTCCTTGGATCTACATCCTGATAATAAAGTCTCAGATTTTACAACCGAGTTAATGAATCCTATCCAGCTTAACAGAGATCTCTATGAGGTAGGACTGTGTGAAATGATATTAGACGCAAATATTGAAAATCTCCCTCAGACACGTCATTGGATAATGGTATACAGAACTGCAGATTAATATTAAATCTATATTAAAAATAAAAAACACATCCGATTTAAAACGTGTAACATATATTTATATATATATATATATATATATATATATATATATATATATATATATATATATATATAATATATATATATATATATATATATATATATATATATATATATATATATATATATATATATATATATATATATATATAATAATAATAATAAAAATAATAATAAAAATAATAATAATAATAAAAATAATAATAAAAATAATAATAATCTAAGCAACACCGCTATTGATTTACTGTTTTACTGTCTTAAGGTCTGTAAAGTATATGTTTTTAATAAAATTTCGTACAATTGTAGTAAAATAAAATGATTATATAACAGACACTCTGTGTTTTTCTTCTGACATTACAATTTATAAATAAAAAAGTATTAACAGTTAATAATAAATTCTTTGTTCAAAGATAATGATTGATTTATTATAGAAGTTTTAAGAAACTTTGAAATAATTTTAGTTATAATTGAATTAGTAATATAAATGTACGTATTTAATTAAAACATAAAATGTTTTAATAAATTATACGTTATGTTCATACAAAAGAACTTATTTGATATGTTTAAACAGGGTGGGTCTATGGGCAAGTGTGTGTGTGTGTGTGTGTATGTGTGTGTGTGTGTGTGTGTGTGTGTGTGTGTGTGTGTGTGTGTGTGTGTGTGTGTGTGTGTGTGTGTGTGTGTGTGTGTGTGTGTGTGTGTGGATGTGTGCGTGTGTGTATGTGTGTTCTAAATAATAATAACAATAGGCATGAAGTAAATAACACTAAGTATAATAATAAAAATAAAATAATAAAAATAATAAAAATAATAATAAAAATAATAAAAATAATAAAAATAATAAAAATAATAAAAAAAAATAAAAAATATAAAAGAAAACATAATGTTAATAAATATATGAGTTAAAGCAGTAAAACATATGAGTTAAAGCAGTAAAACATGAGTTAAAGCAGTAAAGCATGAGTTAAAGCAGTAAAACATATGAGTTAAAGCAGTAAAACATGAGTTAAAGCAGTAAAACATATGAGTTAAAGCAGTAAAACAGTAAAACAAAAGCATACTAATCCCCTTGTTGCTAGGCCACACCTCTATTGATTTACTGATTTACTGCTTTAAGGTATGTAATGTTAATAAATATATGAGTTAAAGCAGTAAAACATATGAGTTAAAGCAGTAAAACATGAGTTAAGAGCAGTAAAGCAGTAAAAC
>JABUQX010137050.1:10000-15000 GCA_015478945.1 Trachelipus rathkii | reverse complement strand
TGAGTATACTCTAACGTAACAAAGTTTTCACATTAATAAAGATTACTTAACATCATCTGAACTATGAATATAACCCACAACGACAAACTTAACACATCTTAAACATGAATAAGCAGTCAACATTAACAAAGTTCCACACTTAGCAGCAGTGAAGTAACTAACAAAGCATACAAAGACGCAACCTATTCACACTTTTTCTAACATATCACTGATATTTTTACATTAACATAGTAACATTTAACAAAAATTTACCACAACCGTGTGTAATTATCATACAGACCAATGAGTATACTCTAACGTAACAAAGTTTTCACATTAATAAAGCTAACATAGCATCAACTGAACTAAGAAAATAATGTACAACAACAAACCTAACACATCTTAAGCAGGAATAAGCAGTCAACATTAACAAAGTTCCACACTTAACACCAGTAAAGTAACTAACATAGCATGCAAATACGTAACCTATTCTTACTTTGTCAAGCATATCTCTAACATAACGATGTTAATTTACACTAACATGGTAATATTTAACTAAAATTTATCACAACATTGGTTAATTATCATACAAAGCAGCGAAAGTATGCTAACGTAACAAAGTTTCCACATCAATAAAGCTAACATATCGTTACATGAACCAAGAAAATAATGTACAAAGACAAACATAACACATCTTAAGCAGGAATAAGCAGTCAACATTAACAAAGTTCCACACTTAACACCAGTAAAGCAACTAACATGGTATGCAAAACGTAACCTAATCTTACTTTTTCAAGCATAACTCTAACATATTAACGTTAATCTTACACTAACACAGTAACATTTAACTAAAATTTCTCACAACATTGGTTAATTATACTGATCAACGAATATACTCTAACATAATAAAGTTTCCACATCAATAAAACTAACATAGCGTAACATGAACTAAGAAAATAATGTACAACAACAAACCTAACACAACTTACACACAAATAAACTGTTAACATTAACAAAGTTCCACACTTAACACCTGTAAAGCAACTAACATGGTATGCAAAGCGTAACCTAATCTTACTTTTTTCAAGCATATCTCTAACATATTAACGTTAATCTTACACTGACACAGTAACATTTAACTAAAATTTATCACAACATTGGTTAATTATACTGATCAACGAATATACTCTAACGTAATAAAGTTTCCACATCAATAAAACTAACATAGCGTAACATGAACTAAGAAAATAATGTACAAAGACAAACCTAACACAACTTACATACGAATAAACTGTTAACATTAACAAAGTTCCACTGAGTTCTTTATATACTAATCAGTAATATATATTATATATATAATATATATATAATATTAATAAACTAACTTGTAGCATCATGAACTAGGAAAATAATGTACAACGAGACAAACCTAACACATCTTACGCCCTAATAAACTGTCAACATTAACAAGTTCCACATAACGCAGTAAAGTAACTAACTTTACATACAAAACGTAACCTGTTCATACTTTTTCCAAGCATATCTCTAACATATTAACGTTAATCTTACATTGACACAGTAACATTTATCAAAAAATGTATCATAACCTTGACCGATTATCACACAGACCAACGAATATATGCAAACGTAACAAAGTTTTTTACATTATCATAGTAATATTTAACAAAAATTTATCATAATTTTATTTTTAATCTTATCTCTTTTTAGACTACACCCCCCTTTCAGAAAATTTCAACATGAAACATGAAAATGATTTTTATGCTATAACCATTTGCATAAAGTGATGCAATACTTATTATATTTGACCCTCTGACAGGAATATGAGCAATGTAGCAGTCGCCATTCGGTTTACAATTAAATATAAATGACACATCGTTGGGAATAACGAAACTCCTCATGAAGATATCAACAACAAGCGTAGAGATGGAGGGAGATGTCATCGTATCACCATTGCGAAAACTATCCTACTGAAGAAAATAGTGTATAAACAACCCTTAAATGTAATGAGATTCTTTCTTTAAACCCATCAGAAGAAAGTAAACAAGAATACGACGTACGAACGAGCCATATCAGTTCAAAAGGGTATATATTCTCGTTAGACAACAACAACAACAATAACATAGCACAAAATGAGTTCTTTATATACTAACCAACGAATATATGCTAACATAACAAGGTTTTCACATTAATAAAGCTAACATATCATCATATGGACTAAGAAAATAATGTACAACGACGAATCTATCACAACTTAAGCATGAATAAACTGTTAGCATTAACAAAGGTCCACACTTAACACCTGTAAAGTAACTAACACTGCATACAAAACGTAACCTATTCATACTTTTTCCAAGCATATCTCTAACATATTAACGTTAATTTTACATTGACACAGTAATATTTAACAAGAATTTATCATAACCTTGCTTAATTATCATACAGACCAACGAATAACTGTAAACATAGCAAAGTTTTATTCAAACATAACACAAAAATAAGTTCTTTATATACTAACCATCGAGTATAAGCTAACGTAACAACGTTTTTACATTAATAAACCCAACATAACATAACCTGAACTAAGAATATAATGTACAACGACAAACCCAACACACCATACGTACGAATAAACCACTAACATTAACAAACTTCCGTCCTTAACAACAGTAAAGTACATAACACTTCGTCCAAAACGTAACCTATTCACACTTTTTCATGCATATCTCTAACATATCAATGTTAATTTTACATTAATATTTAACAAAAGTTTAGCATAAACCTGTCTAATCATCATACTGACAAAGAATATAATGCTGACGTAACAAATGTTTTACATCAACTTCGTAACATTTAACAAAAAATTCATCATAATCTCGTCTAAATATCATAATCCCCAGCGAATAATCGCAAACATAACAAAGTTTTAACCAAACATAACAAAAAAATAACAAAATTTATCCTGACATAACATAAAAATAAGTTCTTTGAATAAAATATCACAGTAAAGCGTAATAGTTTACTGATTTTAAAGCAGTAAATCAGTAAATCAAACCACCCATCCCTGCAGTCCCCTACCCGTCCCACCCGCCAGTGATCTATTGAACTATTGATTCAAGTCATATTTCAAGTATCATTTTGGACAAACATAACAAAAATAAGTTCTTTATATACTAACCTACGAATATATGCTTAACCAACAAAGTTTTAGCATCAATAAAGCTAACAAATCATAACCGCGACTAGGAATATAATGTACAAATGCAAACCTAACATACCTCGCGTATGAATAATCAGCTAACATCCTGAAAAATTCCCTACTGATCAAGGTAAAGTAGCTAACAGATCATACAATACTCGATATGTTCCCACTTTTCGAGCATATTAGCAATAGGTAAAGCCGTATTATCTAACAAAATCCCTTAACAAAGTGACCAATCTATCAAAGATGCCACCATCTTGAACTATGAATTGACACTATCTTCATCAAAGTGTCAATCGTTTCGAGTATAACATCATTTGACCTATGAATAAACGTAGACATTAACAAAAGTCTAGGGCAAACCTAACATTACTCAACAAAAACTTAACCTAGGCTCACGTTTCTAACACATCATCGCCAGTTAACACAGTAATATCTTACAAAAACTCATCATTTCTCTAACAAATCAGTGTTATTTCCACATTGTCATAGTAATATTTAACATAACGTACTTAACTTACGAATAAACAGTTTTCATTAACCAAGAGTATCTAAAACAACACATTACCTTCCGAGAGAAAACCCGAAGGGGTGTAAGCGGGCTTTACCCCTCAATATATGTTACGTCAACATATATTGATTGATCTTTGTATAAAGAACTTGATTTTATGTTATGTTTATCCAAAATGATACGTGAAATGTGACTTGAATCAATAGATCAATAGATCAAGAATGGATAGGAGGGGGGGCTGGATGGTAGTTGGATGGTGGTTTGATTTACTGATTTACTGCTTTAGGGTATGTAAAACGTTACAATTTTAGTAAAAATTTGACCTTAATCAATAGATCAATAGATCACAGATGGTCAGGAGGGAGGTTGGATAGTGGTTTGATTTAGTGATTTACTGCTTTAGGGTATGTAAAACGTTACAATTTTAGTAAAAATTTGACCTTAATCAATAGATCACAGATGGTCAGGAGGGAGGTTGGATAGTGGTTTGATTTAGTGATTTACTGCTTTAGAGGTTATGTAAAACGTTACAATTTTAGTAATGTGACCTTAATCAATAGATCAATAGATCACAGATGGTCAGGAGGGAGGTTGGATAGTGGTTTGATTTAGTGATTTACTGCTTTAGGGTATGTAAAAACGTAAATTTGTAAGTTATAAACAAAAAAAATAAGAAATTTTATTTATTTATTTATTTATTGATTTATTTTTTTCTTGATGGTTCTGAAACCATTATTTTCGAAATCTACAGATCCAATAACATATATAAAGACACCAACATTGTTGTTATACGAATGTTTATTAACTCGGCACCGCAGTGGCTCCAGCACCGGTGCCGGAGCCAACTCCTCAGATTCCAATACTAACTCTTTCTAGAAACTCAACTCTGAATCCTCTCACCAAATTTCAGCCTATTACGAACACTTTGATTTTTTAATGGGGGTGGGGTCCCCCTTCGGGGGACCCAGGGGGACGTAACTTCGTATACAACGAGGTTACCTCACCATCTAACCCCTCCAAATTTTAGCTCGATACGATAACTCTAACTTATATAGATATATGTCGGAGCCAGAGGGACGGTGCGGTGCGGTGCGGACCGGTGCAGTGCCGTGCAGTGCGGACTCGGAGTCGATGAAGCAGGCGCTGAAGGGTTTAAAAAACAACTCAGAAGTGATCCCCTTCGGGGATCACTTCTCAAGCAATAACAATAATAATAAAATAATAATGTTTTTTTTTTGTGCGCGCGCGCGCTCTCGCGCGCTGACGTAATCTCGTCTCCGACGAGATTAC
>JABUQX010137050.1:0-2500 GCA_015478945.1 Trachelipus rathkii | reverse complement strand
GTTAACAGAAAAATTTAAAAGTATAGCAAACTATGTTGAAAACCACTAATTTCTTGTGGTGTAATAAAAAATAGTTTTTTTAAATGAAGCTAACCTCATATGGACAAGTAAGAGTCATGTGTTACAAAATTCCTACTTTTAAGAAGAAAATACACAAATTTTATTTTAATATTTAAAGTAAAACGTACGTACCAAGGAATCTCCCAATATCCATGATCTGATGAAATTGAACTATAACTTTTTACACTGAGGCGGTGTTGAAATTATATTAGTAGCGTCACGGGAGTGATAATTTCAATGCTACTTTGAACCTTAAACACTTAATGAATTGAGAATCCGACTGAACACAAAATCTAGAATTTATATATACATATCAACATTAAAAAAAACATAGATAGAATAACAACACAGTTCTTATCTACAAATTAAAAGAGCATATAAAATGAGTGAGAAGACCTCGTATCGGCAAGAGAAATGTGAGAAAATGACGATTGCAACTAGCCTTCGCCATATACTCGTATTATATATATATATATATATATATATATATATATATATTATATATATATATATATATATATATATTTATTATTTATATATATATATATATATATATATATATATATATATATATATATATATATATCGTAAAACGCACTTAACGGCCACCCGGAAGGAGACGTTGGATCAAAAAAATTCGCAGGTAGACTCTATAAGAGTAAACACTTCTAGGGGGGGCCCCCCCCCCCCCCCCTGACGACGCCCATGTAATATATATATATTCTAGTGGAGGTGGAGGACGAAGCGCATCCGAAGACATAAAGCTCATGCAAGTCTAGAACATATCAGAGATAATTCTCATTGGCATGGAGAGTGTACATCACACACTCATTCCACTTAACTGTAATCGATAAACATTAGTTAATCTTTACTTGTTCTCATGCTATTAACTGTAGGGACGATGCTTTCATGGGCTTTCGTCGTCTTCAAATACGAGCCTCTTATATTTTCATTTGTTTCATCCCAGAATCTTTCTAAATATGTCCTATTTTAACATAAGCTCTTTTTCTCTGAAAAAAGCACAGTAAACTTTTCCGATTCCTCTTTCTGGAGTTTTACTAAAATATCAACACCAACTTTGCTCATTTTCTTTCCCTAACCTAACCTAACCTAACCTAACCTAGCCTTCTGTCAAAACTGAACTCTTCATTCATATCTTTGTTTATATTTCCACATACTTTTAGGCTACTTTACAGAAGCTACTATTTCTTCTCCACCTCCTTCCAACTCATTTATGCATAATATTGTAATTTCTTTTAAAGAAGTTTGTTTTTGCTAAAGAAGGCTTGCGGTTTTGACTTTTGACGGTAGGTCGCCTGTAGGTCTTTAACCTTGTGCTTCTGAGCTTGTACCCTGACTTGCTAAACTATTTCGTATCTGCCAACAAACTTAAATTTAAACTTTTCCATCTTCCTGGAATGGTGTTATTATTCGATCTGTTACTAAAAAGTGGACTCTTCTCAGCACAAACTACCGTTCTGTATATCAATAATAAAATATTGCTTACTCGATTTTAGAGTATGATATTGATAATTATTGTTGTAATCATAGTGGAGATATAAAATATAATTAAAATTATAGTACTTCAATCCAATGTTATAATTTTCGAACCATCGTGTGTGTGTGTGTGTGTGTGTGTGTGTGTGTGTGTGTGTGTGTGTGTGTGTGTGTGTGTGTGTGCTGTATACCTTTCGCTGGAAAATTTCCCGCTAAAAAGAAAAACTAAGCATAAAAAATATAAGGCTTTTTCCTTCAAAATTTATTACCATAAGAAAATACTAAAAGTATTTGTGATTACAAAATTAAACTTTTGTTATATTCAAACTTCAAAGTAATATTATATTTGTTTTACTTTTTGGCGGGTAATTTTCCCGGGAAAGGTACAAGGAGAACACACACACAAGATCACAAGATGGTCCTAAAATTATAACCTTAGATTGAAGTAGTATAATTTTAATTATATTTATACTGTTATAGTACCTTAAATTGAATTATATATATATACGGTATATATAATATATATATATATATATATTATAGAACTATTATATATATATATAATATATATATATATATATAGTATATATATATATATTATATATATATATATATATAATTATAGTATATTTATATATATTTATTATATATATATATATATTATATCTACAGATAAAGAATAAATTTTAATTTAAAGTTTTTAAAATAATAACGCAGAAATGGCATCAACATACAAACAACAAGTAAAAAAATATTATTATATTATATATTATATATATATATATATATTATAAATAATATATATATATATATATATAATATATATATATAATATATATATAAATATATAATATATATATATATCATAATATATATATATACTTATAATATATATAGATATATATTAGATATAGAATATATTATAGTGATATATATATATATA
>JABUQX010137049.1:20000-23098 GCA_015478945.1 Trachelipus rathkii | reverse complement strand
CTTCATATAATAACATTCCATCATACCACGATTAATATAATACAATTATTACTAAAATACCTATTACTATTATGGCCATTAAGATTAGCATGCTCATTATTATTATTGAAATTATTATAACCAACACGTGCATTATTATTATAACCATTATCGCTATAAACAATATTTTCATTATTATAATTATGATTATAATTCCTATCGTTATTATGATTATTATATAATAGATGTCTCCATTATAGTTGTTAAAATTAATATTCCCCGCCCAAAAATTTTGATTTATTCGTACAAAAGTTACAGCGTAAACAATGCACAAAGTCTCTTACTCACAAAAGCGTCGTTCCCCCCAATATTCACCCATCTGGCCCGGGAGTCGCCTCACGGACCAGCCTTTCCATTTTTTGAAATGTTGACGTTCTGTTGTGGGGGTGGAGGAGTTGCTGGGGGTTGCGATATCAAGGTGTACATTGGACAATATCGACCCTCACATCGAAATGAATGGTGCAAGAATTTCCTATGGAACCTACAAAGACCTTCTGTACTAGGACCAGCTGCAACATTGTCATATGTTGATCGGTTGAAATTCCTTCCTCTTGAATTTTGATCATTATTGGGGGTGGGGGAATTCTTCGCATTCTGACACAGCGTCTTCGCGACTCTATCACCGCTCTTGCTAGTGATCTCATTTCTCGCCACTTTTCATGAGAGATTACAGTCGACCTTATCTCTCTCTCCTGTGCGGAAGTCTCCTCTGTCAGGTGGGTTTGGTGACCTCTCTCCTCTATCGGGATGGTGCGTTTACAGATAGCCAGTCGTCCCCCCCTGGGGGAGTGGGTTGCAAGCACCGCGTTTGGAGGAAAGAATTATTAAAAATGTGTCGGCGATTCCAATTAATTCCTCAAAATCATGGTTTTTCTTTTTCTTTTTTTTTTCTTGTTTGGTTTTCCATTTAGGGGAGAAGATCTGTAATTGCTGAGGCAATTGTAAGAGAAAGAGTTCTCTAATAAATTTTGCATCGTTGTCCGTTATCGAATCAAAAGTGGATAATCCGAGCATTTCTTTTATTCTAACTGCATAATCTGGATGGAAGCTCTCCCTCCCTCATTCCTGATCGAAAGACTTCTTCTACTGAGTTCTTAGCGATGGTGCATAAAGTTTTTCTATTACCCTTTACTAGTTTAGTATAACAATCGTCTTTTAGGGAAGCTTCAACGAATTTTGTAATTTTGCTTGGTATTTTGATTCCAAAGCCTTACCTCTCCCTGTGATCGATATTTCATTAAAGGTTAAGATCATTGTTGTCTGCCAAATCCACTCTAAGCATTGAATTCGTTTGGATGGGGGGCATACATTGAGGAGATCTCTTCTTTCTTCCCTTTCTCCCTACGAGAGTGGGGGAAGGGTGACTCTTCACCAGGTTTGCTGGCTTTGGGCTTTTTTTTCATGGCCTCTCTTGATCTCGTTGTCTGTTCTGTTTCATATTGTGATGCTCACCTGTCTTCATTATATTCCTCTCGGGGGACTCATGGGATGTGATGTGTCTTTGCATGATTGAGATCGAGTCATAATAGCTATGTTTTCCTCTTCGTTTGAACTCTCGGTGACTTTCTTTTTAGACTCGGCCTTAACGGTTTTTCTAATTTCTTCTCTCTTTTTTTGTTTTTTTTTTTTTTTTTTTAGGGAAGCTTTAAGCCTGCTTGCAAACTGTAAAATATTTAACACTTCAGAGACATTTGAACTGTTTTATTTTTTCGGAAACAATTTGTGTGTTTCTGTTTTGAATCGGCTTTTTTCACTTCACTGTCTTAATTAGGCACTGTTTGTTAATTCACTGTTTGACACTCTTCACATCAGTTAGGTAGGGGAGTTCAATGTCACTCTGAAGGTTACCATTCTTTGTATCAACCCTTTGAGAAGTTAGATACAGTGATAATGAAAAGGAGTAATTACTTTTTATTTTTATTTCTAAGACTAATTAAATCAGATAGTAATAGTGGTATCAATGTTAAGAATATTTTAAAATGCAATCAATTCTTTAAATAACACTAGGCCAGTTCACAGTAATAAGATTAGTGGGGATTAACATCATAATTTTTATAATCAAAATACAATTCTCCGGTTTTTTAGCGAGCCGAAGCTCAACACGACTTCTTTTCTTGTAACTTGAAGTCTCACTGCCTTATTTTTTCTCGGATGCCAGGCATTCTCCTTGAGCGTCACCGTCCAGTGACTCACTCTCACAAAAATAGTGCCATACAAAAAGGTTGTTAAATATTTTTCATATATAATAAAATTAATAGTAAAATTTGATATACAGATACTATTGAGAGTTACATAATTAATTGTGAGCAAGAGAAATCCAGCCCTCACATATATAACATATAGTAGTCTGTATTATAAATCCAAAAATATAAACTAATTTTATATATTTTATTAAAAATTAATTAATAATAATAATACCATACTATATATTTATATATATCTTTTATTATTTTATTTATTAATTATATAGTAATATGGTATAAGGTATATTATATAGATAGTATATAGTTTATAGTATACATATATATATATAAACACTTAAAAATTGGGCCTATTTATGTAAAATAATGAACCATTAAAATAAAAAAAATTATACTTAACAGCTTTAATTATAGCATTATAATATATATATATATATATATATATAAATATATAAAATATAATATATATATATTATATATATATAAAATATATATATATATAAATATATATATATATATAATATATAATATAATATTTATATTATATATATATATAATATTAAATAATATATATGTATATATATATAATATATATATAAATATATATATAGTACTATATATATATATATATATATATATTATATATATATAAAGTTATAAAGAAAGAAGAGGAGAATTTCGCCTTTGATTCTTCTAATGACTTACTTAAAATTCTTATCAAACTCTTGAAGCAAAACAACTCATTAATTTTAAGTGTTTCTACATTCTTGATGTAAAAGGAAGGAAAAGAAACTCATTTTATAATTTCTCTTCTTCTCTTTAAATAATACAGAAATGATATATATATATATATAATAA
>JABUQX010137049.1:7500-17500 GCA_015478945.1 Trachelipus rathkii | reverse complement strand
AATAATAATAATAATAATAATAATAATAATAATAATAATAATAATAATAATTTAACCTTTCAGTAGGACTTTCAATTTTGGTTACTTGTTTAACCTTTTATTTTTAAACAGAAATTCTTAGAATGATTTTTGCGCTTAAGCGATGAGAGTAACTCCTCTACAAAGTTGCCCCTCTGAGAATCGAAACCTGGCGCTTTACCACACGAGCTCGATACTTTAACACAAATTTCTTCCTACCCTACCATGTTGGCAGTTACAGGGACTTGCCAAAGGTAAACATTAAACTTTATATATATATATATATATATATATATATATATATATATATATATATATATATATATATATATATATATATATATGTATATGTGTAATATGTAATATGTATAAATAATATTAATATAATACATATTATAATAATAATAATAATAATAATATATATAATAATAATAATATGTAATATGTAATATATGTAATATATATAATAATAATAATAATATAATAATGTAATATATGTATGTAATATATCTTAACAACTTAATAATATGTATATAATAATATATGTAATAATAATAATAATAATATGTATGGAGTAATAATATGTAATAATATGGAAATATATGTATATGTAATAATAATAATATATAATAATACATATAATAACATAACCAATAATAATAATAATAATATCTAATAATAATAATATCTTTAACTCTATAATATATGTATGTAATAATAATAATATGTATGTATAATAATATGTATAAATTTATTTATATATATATATATATATATATATATATATATATATATATATATATATATATATATATATATATATATATATATATATATATATATATACTATATATATATATATATTTCTTATATACTCTTCTATATATTATATATGAGTCTTCCAACAATATTTCTGTTATTTACATTTTATCTAATTTGTGTACACCTGTATAAATTAACGCGCAATAAACTAGAAGAGAAAAAAATCATGGAGTCGAATACAGAACTTTAATTTACCTTGAAACTTTTTATTGAAGTTGGGATCTAATACCCCAAACCCTCCTTTGTAATTTGCTATTAACCATTATAACTTTAACATGTCAGGTCAAGAGTGAATTTCTATGACCCAAAAATTTCACAGACACCATCCTCCTTTTGTGAATTAGAATTTCGTTGCTCATTAAAGTAAAAAATTTCCATAAATCTAAATTACAAAATCCGAAAAAGGAATGCATGTAATTCAAGATATTTCAAGAATCTTGTAAAATAATTCGTCGCGGGAACTTCGTATGGTGAATATTACGAGTTCAGAATTTGTATACCTATAATAATAATAATAATAATAATAATAATAATAATAATAATAATAATAATAATAATAATAATAATAATAATAATAATAATAATAATAATAATAATAATAATAATAATAATAATAATAATAATAATAATAATAATAATAATAATAATAATAATAATAATAATAATAATAATAATAATAATAATAATAATAATAATAATAATAATAATAATAATAATAATAATAATAATAATAATAATAATAATAATAATAATAATAATAATAATAATAATAATAATAATAATAATAATAATTAATAATAATAATAAGGAGAAAGAAGAAGAAGAAGAAGAAGAAGAAGAAAAGAAAAGAAAGAAAAAGAAAAAGAAAAAGAAAAAGAAAGACTTGTTTGTCATTTTACTCTTTTTATTTGCTCATAATTTTTACTCTCAAATTTTCGAGGAAGACGACCTCAATTTTGTTGTTTTCGTTTTTTTATTTATTTATTCATTTTTTTCTTTAAAGAAAGCTTTTTATTCTTACACATGATCTATTGTTCAAAAAAAGTTTATATTTAGCTTTAGTTTTCCTCTTAAATTTAAATATGTTATTTACTTTATATATATATATATATATATATATATATATATATATATATATATATATATATATATATATATATATATATATATATAACTATATATATATATATATTTATATATATATATATATATATATATATATATATATATATATTTATACAAATATATATATATATATATATATATATATATATATATATATACTGTATAAGGTCAGCATCCCGAAAAGTTCAGACATGTAACTAGAAAACTATAACAGCTACACGAAAATAAATATCATTTTATTAATCAGGAGACATTTTTACCGCGGAAATTAAAAAAATAAAAAAAAATAACGCTTTTTAAAAAATTAAAATTGTTAAAAATGTTGAAAATATTACAGTTTTTTGAAAATTCGAAGATGCCGCTCTTACTCCCGAGTTTGACCAAAAGGTACCCAATGTTGAAATTTTTTTTAAAACGGACAAATACCCACGGGTAAACAAAAACGATGGATAGAGTCGGGGGTTTCTCCCGGCTACCGGGGACGACGGGGGCTTCGTCCCCCTCTGTCCCTCCGTCGGCTCGAACCCCTAAAGGATATAAAAAGAAAAATAATATTTTCTCCAAAAAAACAGCATTTGGCAACCTTTTGTGCTCTCGAGACTACAGCAGTTTCAAGGTCAATCAGAGCTTGCACTATTTCAAGTCTAAGATATTACTAAATTTTAAGAAGTTATTAATAAATATTAGAATAAAATAAATTTTTTTTTTAAGTTTCCTCGATGAAATTACTTCCTGAAATCAAAAATATTTATTTTCCTGCTGAAGATGTTATAGTTTTCTAGTTACATACCTGAACTCTTCGCGACGGTCGAATCATATATCATATATATATATATAACATATATATATATCTTATATATATATATATATATATATATATTTATATATATATATATATATATATATACTATATATATATATATATACATATATATGCTTTTCTTCTCTATATATATATATCTATATATATATATATATATATATATATATAGGGTTATTGAAAAAAACGGTTTAATTTGTTTTTGAAAAAAAAACACGTTTTAAAAAATTATGTTTTTGTTTTTTTAAATTAATTTTATATATATATAAAAGATATTTAAAATTATACAGTAGTACCAATACCCCTTCTAGGCCTAAATATTTACTATTAATACGGTTTTTATATATACAGTGTTATATATATATATATATATATATATATATATATATATATATAATAATAATATATATATATATATATATATATATATATATATATATATATATATATATATATATATATATATATATATATATATATATGATCAAAAAAAGGATGGTATAACAGGTGGTTTTGGGGTGTCAGGAGAAATGAGAATGGTAGGAAGGTGATTGATTTCTGTGAGGGGAGAGGTATGTGTGTAAGTAATACTTTCTTTAAACACAAGAGTATCCATAAGTATACTAAGAGTTGGTGTAGGTAGAGATGGTATCGAAGTGAAAAGTATGATTGATTTTGTGTTGAAGATGGAGAGGAAGGTGATACGGAAGGAAGTGGGTAAAATTAAGAGTGAGAAGTTTAGTGAACAAGGTAATAAGGATAAGTATGTAAGAGCGCTCCTTGCAAATAAATTAGTTGAATGTGAACAAGTTGAGCTGAATAAATCTGGAAGCAAATGAAGGAAGCAATTGTTAGCAGTGCAAAGAAGTATGGGTGTGCTAAAGTAGGAAGTAAGAATGATAACAGTGAGTGGTGGAATGAAGGGGTGATGCAAGCGGTTAAAAGTAAAAAAGAAGCGTGGTTGAATGTACTAAAAGCAAATGATGAAGTTTCAAAAGAAAGATGCTTGGAATTATATAAGGAGGAAAAAAGGAATGCTAAAAGATGCATACGTAAGAGAAAAGAAGAGGTAAATGAACAGTTTGGAAGGAGGATTGAAGATAGGGACATGCAAAGGAATGAAGCTCTTCTGGAAGGAAACGCGAAAGTTTAAAATTAGAATAAGGGAACCTGCTTAGAATGAATAGGGATGGTGTTTTTGTAACTGATGAAATGGATGCTAGGAGAGTGTGGAGGGAACACTTTGAAAGTCTATAATATTTAGCAGTAATAATGAGGTGAAAATGACTGTGTGTGGGTCTGATGGTACAGGAAGGAATAGGTATTTTGGGGATGAGGTTATAAGCAAAGAGGAGGAAATGGGTAGAGAGAAAGTTGAAGAATAATAAATCTGCAGGTATAGATGATTACTGGTGAAATGATCAGGAACAGGCAAGATGGTGATTGATTGGATCTTTAAGTCGTGTAATAAAGCGTTTATGGAGGAGGTATAGTTCCAGGGATTGGAGGAGAGCAGTAATAGTACCTTTATATAAGGGTAAGGAGATAAGGGAACTGTAGAAATTATAGAGTCTTAGTTTATTGAGTGTTGTAGGGAAGATATGCTGGTGTTTTGGTCGAAAGAGTGAGTGCGTCGAGTACCTGAAGGACTGATTGGTGAAGAACAAAATGCGTTTAGGGTGGTAGAGGATTGTGGATCAAATCTTTACATTGGAAAAAAAGAGAAAATTAGAGAGAGGAAGAATATAAATTTGTCTTTTGCACTATCCAGCAAAACCTAAACCTTCCTCTCTCTATTTTCTCTATCATTCTTCAACTAGATCTACTGCAAGCACGCGTTCTTCGCCAATCGGCGCTCATGCAGGCCGCTACCAGCCTTAACCACCACCTTTCAGCAGGCTAAATATAATTTCTGCGGTTCGCTGGCGCCTCCCTTGCACCCGCATATGAAGACGCTGACCTATCACTGGCCCACATTCTTGCCCGCCGCCAGGCGCGTACACGGCCGAGATCGATCGTCCGCCGTCTTGCGCCGTTCACGATCGTTCGCCGGTATTCGTGCATACCTGCGGAACACTGGCTGCCGCGCTATGGCGCCATCGCAAGCCACCGCTCTGGCGCCATTTTTACCTCGACTGCCAGTATTATACAGATTTTCAAGTCGTTCTTTCTACTCACATCCATTCGCCGATTACAGGTAAGCGAATTACCATTAATTCTTAGACTTCGCGCCTTCAGAGAAGACCTGTTCTTTGCTGTCCATTCATCCTCGCTTCAAACATTGGAGCCCCGCGCAACTGCTGCTCGCCATGCGCAGTGAGAGCGGCGACCCCGGCACGTACCATTCAACCTCTTTGCACGTGACGCTCTGCTAATTCCGCCACTATGTTATCGTGTACTTCTGCGCAGCACGCCCTCTTACTTTCTTTACTGTAGCCTTCGGCACTGGGCTAACCGAGACATTCGGTTTCAATGCATTCGGCACGGTACTGGCGAGCCGCGTGCGCTGTTTGCAAACTTCTCGCTATCTCTCAACTTCAACACAGGCCTCAGTCGCTTTTCGCCTGGGCCACCCACGCCAATATGTATGGTTACTGCTTGTGTTTAGAAGCCATTGCCCACGCCCTGCCCTGTCCGCTCTACCATTCTCATTCTTCTTTGCAAACCTGTTGCTACCGTCGCTTTGATCGCCTGCCGCGCTCTGTATGTACTGTATGTATATACCGCTACACTTCGCCGCCGCTCTTTGTAGCGCGCGCCTTAGCCAGCCAGCAATAGCGCAGCAGCGCAGCGCCGCCGCGTAACGCCGCCGCCGCAACAACAGCCAGCAGCAACATAACGCTGCGCTGTAAATCCACGGCCGATGTAGTCTTAAGGCCGAAAGTGTGACACTGCCTCGAAACACAAGAAACATCGCGCCATATGTAAGATCGCAATTTAAAAAACAAAAAAACATTTTTTTTTTCAAAAAAACGTGTTTTCAAAAAAAAAAAAACAAAACTGGACCCTCACAACCCCTATATCTATAGCTATGTATGTAATATATATAATAACAACTGTATATATATGTATATATATATATACCTTAATATATCTGCTGCTTAACCAACCAGCCAATATGTATATATATACATATATACTTTCTTATGTATAACAACAACTGCTGCTGCTGCTGTATATATGTAACGCATAACTATCAAATACGCTATGGCCGGCATCCCGAGAGTTCAGGGAACACTTTGCCACTAGAAGAACAATGACAAGTACAGGAGAGGCCAAGTAACATTACGGTTGATATATTTAATAGAGGCTTTCGAAAATTTATTTTATTAATGACTGATAATCAACAATCTTGGACTGAATGGTCTGGTGATACGCTGAGCTGCTATGTCGGAAGCACAAAAGTACATCGTTTTGGAGAAAATGTATTTTTCTTTTTACCATCGCACGGAGATTTCGAGCGCCGACGGAAGGACGGAGGGGAACGAAACCATCGGCGAGGCCCGATCATCATGGTTTTGCCGCGCCGTGGTGGCTGTCGTTTAAAAAGGTCGCCTGCCGGTCTCAGTCGTAATGGTGGCTCTTCGAGATTGTCGAAAAGGCTGCCGAAGCGCTGGCCCCGATACAATTACCAAAGCACAATCATTACACCATTTGACTCACATAGGCCAAAAATATATCCTGGTGTGAGATGGATGACTACATTTTCGTGTGCTGTTATGTTTACTCATAAATATATATATCCATACTTATATATACATATATATGTATATATATATGTATAACTTAATACAATACTAAAAAAAAAAAATATGTATGTCCCATATAGCAACAATATCTTGCATCCCGATGGCTCCCTTCAACATATATATATATATATATATATATAGCAATAATAGCCAGCCAGCACAATAATAATAATATATATCTACTGCTATAATATAGCGCCTGTAATATGGAGTAGTATCTGTTTTGCATATTTAAGTTAAGGAAAACAAGTAAATATAACTTCAGTTTGGCGTAGATCCAGTGTAAGAGTAAAGCGGCAAGAAAAGATGGTGGCAAATAAAAAGGCAGGCGCTGAAATTACGGATGTCACTCTCAGTAGATCAAGTATGAGCAATAAAAAGGTAGAGAAGTGAACCATTTGGTGCTTCTTTTTGCTTTTCTTTTCACTGCGGCGTCTCTTTTCGTAACTACTTTGCCCACCTTTCTTCTTCTTCAACTTTATACCATATATTGCATGGTATTATAATTATTATCCAACCATGTCATTATAAATGATGATAATGACCATATTAGTATTGTGTGTGTGTGTGTCACATGCATTATGTCATCATGCATGTCATTATTGTGTGTGATGTGTGTGTGTGTGTGTGTATTATTATTATTATTGACCGATATGAACGCGAATCGTATCACCAGCCGAAAGTTCCCGCACGACTGGTACCATTTTACGGATTGGCGGCCATGGCGGTCCCGGCGTCCTTTTCGGTTTGCCTGTTGGGTATGGTGCACAAGGAAGGATGGTAATCTCAGCAATTTAGTCATCAGCCCATGACATGTTAAAGTTATAATGGTTGTGGCATTACAAAGGAGGTTTGGTAGTAGTACTGGCGCGGCAAAGATTTCAGGCTAAGTAAAGTTCACGATTCATTGTTTTTCTCGCTGGACCTTGCGCGTTACAGGTATACACAAATTAGATGAAAACATGCCAAATAATGAAGTATTGTTGGAGAAAAACTCTCTTATGCTAACCAACAACCTTAACATAACATAATAATATATATATATATATATTATATATATATATATATATATATATATAATAATAATAATAATATATATACATACATATATATATATATATGGAAATATATATATATATATATGTATAGATAACTCTTAATATTATATATATATATAATATATGTAATGTAATATAATAATAATATTTATATAATATTTACTAATAATAATAATATAAATATAATATGTAATAATAATAATAATAATATAATAATAATAATATATATATATGTTATATACATATATAATATAGTCCAAAATCAATATGTATATAATAATAATATAATAATAATATAATAATAATAATAATAATAATATATAATATATATCATATATATAATAATAATATATAATATATGTATATGCTAACTTTCTTCAAGCTCAGCAGCCAGCAATAACACAGCATATGCTTCTTCTTGCTATTTAATAACATGTAGCCAATAACCAACCACATGTATATATGTAATGTATATGCCAACCTCCAACCAACAATAACAGCCAATAACCAATATGTAACATAGCCAACCAACGCTTAATATGCTGTATGTATAATATATGTATATGAGGTTGTGTTTATTTGACGTCCTGTGACGCCCTATTTATGTTGGGAGTGGGAAAAGCAAAAATCGTAAGGCTCAGAGGGGCCAGCTGGCGGAGGTTGCTCTGAAGCGCAAAAATCATTCACGTTCTCATCAAAGGTTAAATAATGACGCAATGGTCCTATGAAGGTGAAGTATTATTGTGTGTATTATTATTATTGTGTGTGTGTGTGTGTATTATTATTATTATTAGCCATTATTATTATTATTAATATGTATTATTATTGCATACGTGTGTTTCACAAAGCTAAAAAGTTACGCGTAATCTATAAATGGTACAAAAATGCAAAATTCTTAGGCTTTAAGTTAAAGTTCCCAAATATCTTCGAAAAATAAAGGTTCTATGAGTCAAATAAGATGGCAAAAATAAAGTTACAGAAAAATGTAACAAATGCTAATCTAAAATAAAATTCGCTAAAGCAAAAGTAAATAAAATACTAAACCAAAATATGAAGTTCTGAAAGAAACGATAGTAAAGGTTCTAAAAGGTAAATGTAAACATATATAATAATATATATATATATATATATAACATATATATATATATTCTCAAAGATTAAAGATGTATATTGAGGTTCAAAAATATGATCAATGAACTACCAAAAGATTCTTGCCGTCACTGGCAAGGAACACGTGTATCCATGTTCGATTGAAACCGATCTTGCTTATATTAACAACGCAGTGTATATATATATATAATAATATGTATATATTATGTAACATATATAACTATAATATGTAATAATAATATGTAATAACCAATAATAATAACAACAACCAATAACCAATATATATACGTAACCAACAATAATAACAATATAATATGTGTATATATATGTATATATGTATAATATATAATAATGTAATATAATATAATAATAATATATGTAATAATAATAATAATAATAATAATAATAATATAATATAGTATAATATAATGAAATATAGATATAAATATATATTTATATATATTTATATATAATATATGTATAATAATAATATAATAATATATGTAATAATAATAATATATATATAATAACAATAATAATAATATATATATGTAATATGTAATAATATATATGTTTATATGTAATAATAATATATATAATAATAATAATATAATAATAATATATATGTACATAACATATATAATAATAATAATATAATATATATATATAGTATATATATATAATATATAATAATATAATAATAATAATATAATAATAATAGCATATAATATATATAATATAACAATATAATAATAACATAACATATAATAATAACATATATATACATTAAAAATTTATTATTTGATTGATGGGCCCAGTCTTCAAGTAATAATCAACGATGACAGCAACACAATATAAATCACGCTGTACCAGCAGGCCTGCTTACGGTGGGCTGGCTGACCGAAAACCAGTGTATATTTTTGTTGTTAATGAGCATCTGATGAAACAACTCATTGGCGTTCAAGCAGAGGCACTCACAGATCACTGATGTAATTTTGTCGAAGAGACTTAGTATATTTATCTTTTAACACGGCGCAACCAAGGTTATCCCAATGTAATATATATATGTATATGTAGCAATATATGTAATAATATATGTAATAGTATATATATATATATATAATAATATATAATAATATATGACAAAAAGGGTAACTGAGAAAAATATATATATTCAATAATTTTTGCCACGCCTTATGTATAGCCAACATGGCATAACCAATAACATAACAGTAATAACAATAATATGTAGCAATAGCAACCTTGTAATATGTAATATAATAATAATAGCATATATC
>JABUQX010137048.1:0-13731 GCA_015478945.1 Trachelipus rathkii | reverse complement strand
TCGGATTTGCTAATCAAAGCCTCGTTCGCTGCCTTGCTTAAAATAAAGGGGACTAGACGTTTCACCCTAAACACTCCTTGAACATCCTGGAAATCCCTATTGGAACATCTGCAAATTATTTTTAAGGCGTTTAGATTCGGAAACAAGGTTGAAATACTTTTTATTATTTCGAGAAAGTCATCGTGGGTGAGGAGGTCAGTACCCGTATTAGCGATTTCTAGCTCCTCGATACCGAATAAAGGTTTTTCTTTCATTAATAATAATTCAGTTAACTTTAAGAAGGTTCCATACTTATCCAAAGAAAATTTAAAAGATTTCAAGCGTTCGTACGCGGTACTCATCTTTCTAATAACTTCAGCGACGGTTTTAGCACCCGCTGGAATACCATCTGTCGAACGGTCCGTTGTTGTTGCTGCTGCTGCTGCTGCTGCTGCTGCTGCAGCTCTCACCATATGCTCGGTCAACGTCAATGTTATTGATTCAGTCGCCCTGTACGGGGTTTGCGTCGCATTATCGAGAAAGTCTAGAAAGTTCTCCGAGGTTTTTTGCTCGTTGTCCGAATCAAATAAAGATAAGAGCAGGTTAAAATTTAATTCCGTCGCCCCGTGTTTTGCGATAAAATAATTCATAATCAAATCGCAGTTTCTAGCGAAATTTTTCGAATCCGAAACATTGTTGTACGCATCTTGGAAGAACGGTGTTTCGAAAATGACATCCATAGTTAAATCTTGTAGATGTTTCACATTTTTATCCATTTCGATTTGTTTGTTGAAGACTAGGGAAAAAATGGACTATGACGACTGACGTAGCAGTTTTATTATCTTTAGAAAAAACTATCCAAAATCTTTTCAATGAAGAATAGAAAATTGTGAGGTAATGTTCTAGTAACGGTATTGTTAACGACGACGGACGTAAATACTTAGCGAAGCAACGATACCCAATGAAGAAAAATATAATAGTTCAACCAGCATTTATAGGGCTGCAAAATAAACATAATCGATCTTTTAAGTTTTAATCCACATCTTTTTTATCTATAGTTTAATTCATTCTTATTTATACTAATTATATTTTAACGCGCCATGCTTTTGATTGCTGCTGTGTTCGTACAGATAAAAAACGACAAGTGCTAAACACTCGAGCAGAACGGGCAGCGCTAAGACTCGCAGATAAGAAGCCAAAGCGATCAAGAGCGCGGTTGCAAGCCGCTCAGACGAACGAGCCTCTGAACCGTAAGAAGTTCGTACCCGAATAATATCTGACGGTCTCGAAGGGAACCTGAACATTAAAGCAAGTCTCAAAGTTTAAAAACTAAAATTTGCCAAGAAAAATTCAAACCTTTTTTTAAGTCGAAATTATTTTATCAGAGACATTAGCACTTAGATCTTCGAACTTATATTAGTTGCCCAACACGAAGCGTCACGTATATGACCATCATATCTGTTGAAAAATAGTTTAGCTGAAGGATAATTATACCGAAAGAGTTTCAGCCGCTTTTCGAATTCCTGGTGAAGCGACACATAATTACGGTGACGTTAAGTTTAATCGAAAATCTAAAATCAATATCCCTCTGAAAAAAACGTTAAGGAACGGAAAATTATTTAGCACTTATCATCCCGAGAAGTAAAAAGTAAACGTTTATTTCGTAAGCCTATCGCTCTCGCTGATTTGTATATTTAACCGAAATATTTTTTTTTTTATTTTTTTTAATTCGTAATTATTTTTTTTTTAATTAGTTTCCCATATAAATACCCTTCAACCCGATATAGTGACGTTTGGAAGGGAACTGATATAAGTCGAAAGGTCTAAGTGCTAAAAAATAAAATCCCCCAAAGAAAATAATTTCACAAAAAAAAATTTAAGTCCAATAAATATTTTTTCGGAATTTGCAACTTAGACTTTCGACTTACACCAGTCTCCCTACCCGAGCGGTCACTATATGGACGTCATAATCGGTGGACGATAGTCAAGCACTTAAGAAAATAGGCATTTGAAATGCGTTCAGCCGCTCTTTGCGATTCCCGTTAGGCGGACACTATATTATAGGTGTATAGACTATTATTATTTAATTTGTTATTAAAAATCAATTAGTACTTAGTTACCTCTAAGAATTAATTAACATAGAAAACTGAATTTAAGGGCTGACTAATTTAAAAAAAATATAAATAAATGCGCGAATTGGAAATAACGGTAAAGCCAAAAGTGTATAATATATATATAATAAATATAAACGATAAATAATATACATTAGTATAACGATATAGCTATATATATATATTATATATATATATAATATTATATATATATATATAATATATTATATATATATATTTATAATATATATAATATATATATATATATAATATATATATATATAAATATATAATATTAAATATATAATATATATATAATAATATGATATAATATATAATATATATATATATATATATTCAAAACAAAAAACAAACGAACAAACAAGAAAAGAGAATCAAAATATCTGAAAAGATATTTCCCTCTTAGACCTTCTACTTAAGCACTATAGACCTTCGACTTAGTCACCTTAGACCTATCGACTTAGCACTCTAGACAACTTCGACTTAGCACTTTAAGACCTGCGACTTGTAGCACTTAGACCTTCGACTTAGCACTAGACCTTCGACTTAACACTTAGCCCTTCGACTTAGCACTTAGACCTTCGACTTAGCACTTGGACCTTCGACTTAGCACTTAGACCTACGACTTAGCACTTTAGACCTTCGACTAAGCACTTAGACCTTCGATTTAAGCACTTAGAACCTTTCAACTTAACACATTAGGACCTTCGATACTTAACACTATAGACCTTCGAACTTAACACTATAGACCTTCGACTTTAGCACTTATGACCTATCGATCTTATCTAAGACCTCGACTTATGTAATCAGTTCCCTTCGAAACGTCAATATATCGGGTTCAACGAATCGCCAATAAATCCAGTCGACTTTTCGAGGCGCGAAAGTTAAAATTAAATCAAAAGTGTTAATTATATATTAAAAAACAACAAAGCAAAAAGAAACAGAAAAAAAACGCAAGAAATTTGCTCAAGGTTTAAAATTTATTTAGGAGACCTTATGTTTTGTCCAGACGAGGATATATTTAGAGTACATTTTTCGTTTCTAAGTTCGTTCAAACGTATGTATTTTAGACGAGGTATCCTAACTTTAGTGACGTTTCATTTGTCCCGATCCTTTATTTGTATATAACATACGAGGATCGAACTTTCGTCGGCCTTCAAAAAATTCTTTGAAAAGCTCTCGAGAGCTTTTAACAGAAGTCGACAAATTAATTTTTCAGAATTTGCCACTTAAGGACCTTCAGACTTATCACTAATTTCCCTAAGCGGCGTCACTACTATAGACGTCATTTAATCGCTTAACAGATAGCTTCAGCGCTAATAAGAAAATAGTATTTGACAAGCGTTCAGCCGATTTGTTCGAAAAATTCGGCGCCGTGCGACACTATATTATAGTGACCTTTTTCGAAGGGAACCCAAAAACGAAAGCTAACGTGATCAGCGCGACACTTTAGGACTTAAACTATCGCTTTCAACCCGATATAGTGGACGTTTGGAAGAGGAACTGATATAAGTCGAAGTTCTAAGTGCTAAAATAAAAATCTGCCCAGAGGAAAATAATTCACAAAAAAATTTGTAATAGTCAAAAATACTTTTTTCGGAATTTGCACTTAGACCTTCGACTTATACCAGTTTCCTAAGCGGCGTCACAATATGACGTCATAATCGGTTTGACGATAGCTCGAGCTTAAGAAAATGGTATTTGAAGTACATCTTTCGTTAAATCTCAAAAATCGGAGAGTAGATATTCCAAGTTTACGTGTCGAATTAAGAGGCAAGTGCACCATCACTTAGGCAATTTAAAACCGCAGCTTATGGTTAAAAATACGACATTGGAAGAATGTCAAAAAAGAAAATGGGAAAAGTGTTTATACCGGTTTTTTTGAAAATCTTAGTAAATACGATATAAATAAACCACTTCATAAGTATTTAGACTTACTTTTACTTTGATGAGGCGCAGCTAATAGATATACACACTGAAGAATTAATGAAACATTATAAAAAGGCTAAAGAAGATCCTAATGGTGCATATGAAAAGCGTGACCAGTTCAAGACACAAATACAATACCGACAACTAAACCAAAAAATTGTTGAAGTGCTTCAAAAGTATTTGCTTAAGGATAATAAAATATTGCGCCCCTTATTGGCTGAATTTGAATCAGCTGCGGAATTAGTCAATGCTCAAGTAATGAATAGGGGTACGATTCCCGAAGTGAAGATAACTTTGAAATACGGCTACCCGGATAAAACTTAATTACGGAAGTATAAAGAAGCTTACAGTTTACCCGTTCAGTCGAATACTCAAGTCGGGGGAATCATAGACCTGTCTACTGATCCCACAGAGGAAAAAACCAAAGCTTTCGTCATATCCTCTCCTAAACTTGGAAGCAAATATTCGACCGTTATGATTGAATCTACGAGCGAATTTTACGATCCCTTTCAATATGCACTTCTAATACCTAACGGAGATATTGGTTTTAGCTATAAGAGATATAAAACACAAAAGAAGGTCAGCATGAAAGATATTTCTTCCGAGGCTGAAAATGAAAAAGACGAAGAGCAGTCAAATGATGAAAAACTAAAGTATATATCATTACGCGTGTTTTATCTTTACCAATTTTGTGAGAGAGAGGGCGAATTCAACTATATCGTCCAGGGCAAAAGATTATTTCAAAGTTACGTCATCGACTGTCAATTTAAAAAAGAAAATGCTGTGTTAAATCACATTTACCACAACCAGAAGAATATTCGAAAAGAAAGGTATAACATGCTAAGAGATACAGATAGCTTTACAAATTCTGGACAGAAGGTGATTCTTCCTCCTTTATTTGTCGGTGGCCCTCGATATATGAAACAGAAGCAACAGGACGCCATCGCTTTCATAGGTAACTACGGCAGTCCCGATTCGTTTATTACTTTCACAATGGGCCCCGATTAGCCGGAATTCGAACCGCTCAAGAAACAATACAGTAAAGCGTGGCAACCAATGATAGACCTGATTTGGTTTCAAGAATTTTTAAGATGAAGTTGGACAATTTAATGAAGAATTTAACTACGAAATGCATATTCGGTAATATAAAAGCTTACATTTTCACCGTCGAATGGCAAAAACGAGGATTGACTCATGCTCACATACTCCTATGGTTATCAAGAACCCTTAAAGAGGAAGAAATTGATTATTTCATATGCGCTGAAATCCCTGATAAGGCGACTGAGAAAACACTTTTCGATTTAGTTACCGCTAAAATGATACATAATCCATTAAAAACACTTTATTAAGAAAAAATATATAAAAATGCGGATTATGCGTAACAGCTGAAATATTTAGATGATATTTGTACAAACTCTACTGAAAGTAGTCCGCATACAATGAACGCACCGAAAAATATATTCTCTGAATTTTGCGATTTTCTCCCTTACATCTGTTATGCTTTCTGCTTCAATTGCCTATAATGGTCCCAGCGGCATTTATCAACCGCTCTATATTTGAAGACGTTGGTGAATTACCTTCTCGATTGGCTTTATAGAGGAGGGGAATTCTTTTATCAACCTCTTCTTCTTCTTCTTCTTCTTCTTCTTCTTCTTCTTCTTCTTCTTCTTCTTCTTCTTCTTCTTCTTCTTCTTCTTCTTCTTCTTCATCTTCTTCTTCTTCTCCGGAATCACTTTTGTTTGAGCTCTTACCTTTTCTTTCGCTTCCTGATTTACTTTCGTTCACGATATGCTTTACTGCGGAATCGATTTTTTGATTATCTTCGTCTTCTAACTCGCTCTCGCTAGGCCTGTTGCTGTTACTGCTACTGTCGCTGTCGCTGTCGCTGTCACTGTCGCTATTACTACTGCCACTGCCACTGCCACTACTACTACCACTGCTGCTACCGTTGTTACTACTACTATCGTTATCGCTCGGATTTTCTTCCTCCTCTTCAGGCGACATGGTTTCCAAATTTATTTTTTTCATTGCCTTTCCTAATTCTCTTTCATGACGACCGTAATTACAATTTTGATCGTATTTAATTCTGCTTTCGGCTGAAATATTTGTTTCGTTTTCACTCGAAATTGCTAAAGAGTTCGCCAGAATGGAATGTAGGTCGGATTTTGAAATAGTTTCCAAAGGTTCCGCAATATTATATATTCGTTCCAGCTCTTTTTCACGTTGCTGCTGGTGCTGTTGCTGCTGGTGCTGCTGCTGGTGCTGCTGCTGGTGCTGTTGTTGCTGCTGGTGCTGGACCCTGCTGCTGGTTCTGTTGCTGTTGCTGGTGCTGTTGCTGTTGCTGCGAGTTCTGCTGGTGCTGCAGGTTCTGCTGGTGCTGCTGCTGGTCGGATGCAACAACCTTTTGCAGCCATTGCTCTTGAAACTGTTCGGCGTCATGAACTTTTTCTGGATTCTGCTGTTGTATTTGGATTTTGTCAGCCTCGTCCCGCTCCCGCTCCAGAGATATGGGCTCAGCAACATTTCCTCTTTCCACCTCCTCCCGTCTTTGGGGATTGTCATCATCATCATTTTCTCGCTCCTGACCGGGCTTTTGCGTATCGTCAGCCTTCTTTTTTTCTCGAAAGGGTGCAACGTTGTTAAGAAAAGGTAAAACGCTCGGACGATCGCCATTTTCATTTCCGACTCTTCCTTCTCTTCCCTGGCTGGCCCACACATGTAAACTAAGCAAACTGTTCACAGTGTCTTGAATACATTCGTCGAAGCGAACCTTTTCTTGGCTAGCCAAATTTCGGTTAGGGAAATCAGTCGCTTGATCGGTGGTTGGATTGCTTTTACTTTCGATCATTTCAACTGTAGCGTGAAGAGCGCTGTTGCTGCTGCTAGTAGGGACATCGCGAAGACTTTGCGAATTATTTCCCTCGTTGGTTTTTTCATATACCTTCTCTTTCTCTTTTATGTTTAAATGATCATTTAAGGAATTACCCTCTTTTTCGTCCTTGCTTAAATTTAAGTCGATCGAGCATACGTCCGTAAGCTGTATCTCCTTCCTCCGTTTCAAAGTGTCTCGCTTTTTTTTGTTATTTGAAAGTTTTGAAGCGTCGTCGTTTGTAGATTCGATCTGAGAAAACCGGCAATATTTGATTAACTTATTTTGGTGGTGCTGCTGATTCTGCTGCTCTTCTCGCAGTGCGTTGTCATACTTTCGTTTTCTTTCGGAGGTAAGCGAGGCGCCCTTCAACCCCAGAATGCTTTCCGAAATTTTTATCAACTTCGAATGTTTTGCTTTAGAGGGGGCTCGAACTCAATTTTTTACGTTTATTTTTACTATCGCTGTCGGGATTAATTTCCGACAATATTTCGTTTTCTTGAAATTTACCTTTGCTGTTCAGGGCTATATCGGGATTTCGACGTGGTTCTTCATGATCCTCTTTCGGATCCGGTCGGTTTGCCCGTGGTCGATGCTCCTCTCGCTGTTTCTCGATTCTTAACAGCTGTTCCTCTTGTTCTCTCTTTCTCTTGTTCCCTTTACCATCGTCCTCGCTGCTTTTTTTTTCTTTTATTGTTTTTTTGCTTTTAGTAGTAAATAATTTTAAAATCTAGTTTTTTACCTTTTGAGCAAATGGAATCTACGTTTTTTAAAATGGCTTTCATGGACTTATCGATTTTTTCGAGAGTATCGTCCGTACATTTTATAGTATCGTACATATGGGGCATGTAAGCTTCCTTTAAACATTTCTCTAGTCTTATGTTAGCGAAGGTATACTTCGTTTTAGGAATTTTTATTCGGTATCTACTGAAATTGAAAAGAGATTTGGGGGTACTGACGTTTTTATCATCTTTAAAAATGAAGTTTAAATCGATCTCGTTCTTTTTGTAATCGAAAATAACTCCCTTTGAAAAAGAAATAATGTACTTCAATGCGTCGTTGTAATTTGCGGTCGATGATTTGTTAATCAATATTGAAAAGGTCGCCGGGTTCCACGAGGCTTCATCCGATCCCTCATCGTAATAAACATCATCATCATCGCCATCGTCGTCGTCATCCGTCGAATGTGAATTTCTCTTTAAAATTTTGTGAGGTTTTAAACTGGTATGCAGATAAAACGCATCCATGCCCACTATGTGGGCGTTGCAGAGACGATCGGTGGACGTGAAATGAAAATATACTTTATTCACTTTCATCATTTCGTGAATCGGGGAAATGTCAAAGGAGCTGTACCATAACCGAAATGGGTCTAAAAAATCAAATATTTCACCACCTTCCGTGAATTTGTGAACAAGTCGATTTTCATCGAAAACCAAATGTTTTTCGATGTATTTCTGCGTTTCCTCTGAGTAGGTGATCGCTTTGCTGAATTTTGCGGTAAGTCGAACAGAATATTCGTTTACGGGTGAATACAACTCGTATCGGCTTATAAATTGGTCCATTTCATTTCTGAGAATTTCTTTTTCGAATAATATTTCTTTAACATTTTCCGATTCCTTCGAACTACTTTCGGGTTCGACGAGGGGTGGGTGGATGCGGATGTTCGATTCCAGTAAGACATCGATCGAAAAGGTTAAACTGAAGTGACCGTTGACCATTCTTTTAAGTTTTTTAGCGTTAGATCCATTTTTGCGGGATTCGTCAGGTTTTCTTCGATTTATCAGTGAAAACAAGTATTCCCGGACGCCCTCCTGTTGCTTGAAAACTCCCGTTTGTCTGATTTCCGATTTTTTAATGTCTTCAAATATCAAATCGCAATTTTCTTTAGAAAAAATAGTCGGCAAACCTAGATTAATTTCTTCGTTGAAAAATGATCCGTCGAACAAACCTTTTGATGGGTGATCATCGTCTGTGCCGAGGCCTTCGTCGTTTATTTCTTCATTCTTCGGTTCAAATTCATACGCGGTCGCTGATAATATTATTGAAGAACTGAAAATATTTTCGGTTATTTTTAATTTCGTGGCCCCTATTTTAATATCGGCGGTGGCGGTGGATCGGGTGATGATGTGTTGATTATCATCATCATTCCCCAATGCTCTAGAACTGATTCGCGAGGAACGTAGATCGATCTGATGAAACGTCAATTTCAGCGTAGAGTCCTTCGGTTTTTGCGCGTCCTTATCGTGCATGCGTGTTAAAAGTTCGCTCACGCCACGCTCCATAAAAGAGCGGTTTTTCTTAATTTCCAGCGAAAGCATTTTCCTTTCATTTTGAAAATATTTTAAAATATACTCTTTCTCGCTAATCAAGTCGAATATCTTATATTCTTCATTATATATTTTGTGATCCCTCGTTTCATTTCTGGCGTGATTTAGGTATTTGATTTTTGTTAATGCCCCATAAATATAACTTTTAAAATAGGGTTTTTCGTATTTAGTTCTCTCTTCAGTCACCGCGTAAAGGCTGTCTAGACACGCGTAAATCGCGATGTTGGGTGAGTGAGAGTAGCTGAAGATGACCGGACATTTTTCCTCTTCGTTCAGCGAAAACCTATACTTTTTGGTAAAAAAGTTTCTTTTGCAAAAAATATCATCGTATGCTGGATCGCTGTAAACCATAGAGTCTTCGTAAAGGGGTATGGTCACACCTCTTTCAGTCATTAGTTTATGAGCGTTTTCTTTCGCGTCCAATAAATATTGCAGGGTCGTGCCGTCAAATGTACTGAGAGTTTCTTCGTACTGTTCAACAATTTGTTTTGTGACGTCAAAATTGTTGTCAAGATCCATCTCATATCTCTGTTTCTTGGGTTCTGACGACCTCGAATGGGATTCGTTGGCTTCCATGGCGGGCGATTGAATGAATGAGAAATGAATTTCGAAACGCTTCTTTTTAACGGCAATAATAAGGAATCTCTCGCGCCAGCGGAGTCGACTAAATCCTCCTCAGTAAGCTGTAAAAAAGCAAAAAAAATACAATTGTTAGTATTATATATTATATTCTATTTTAAATTATTAGGCGTTAAATTTATATAAAATAAAAAGATAATAAAGCAACGTTTTAAATTTTTTTTTCAAATTTTTAAAAACGTTTTCTTAATCTATCTATTTGTTTTTAATTATGGAAGAAAAAATAACCGAACCACTCGGCTACAAGTCGCGTATGAGGATTAAATCCAACGAAAAAAGGGGGCGCGTTCCGTTAAAACAAGGAGGGGGTAGAAGATAAAACATAGAAAACCCACCCAATCCCCAGCTTAACGCAAATCTCTCAGGTGAGCGCAGACGTGGACTTTAAAGAGGGGAAGATTAAATACAGTTGGAAAAACAGAAGGAGGCGAGGAGTTCCACAGAACAGAAATAGCCGGTAATGAAGAGTAGGAATAAAGTTGGAGATAAAACAGAACCTTGAGGAACACGACAATTAACAGGAAAGGAGGAATAGGACGCTAAATCAACGAGTGCTGATATGGAGCGATCGGAGAGAAAACTAGACATGAGTAAGCAAAGAGAAGGAGGAAACCCAAAGTAGGGAGCTTCGCGAGTAGCGACGTGTGCTATACCCGGTCAAAAGCTTTGGATATGTCAAGCGCCACCACGTAAGACTCCCCATAGTGAGCAAGGGCAGATTACCATAAATCAGTTAGATAGGAATGTATGTCACCAGTTGACCTCGAACGTAGAAAGCCATACTGATGATCTGAAAGTAGGGAATGAGACTCCAGATGATTCAGGAAATGAGAGTTAAGGAGAGTTTCAAAGACTTTAGATAGAATACAAGTGAGAGCTATAGGGCGATAGTTTGAAGGATCAGAATGGCTACCTTTTTTCGGGATCGGCTGAACAAAAGCGCGCTTCCAGCACTGAGGAAAAGTATTAGTGTTAAGACATAGAGAGTAGAATTGAACAAGGACAGGCGCCAGTTCAGAGGTATACTCCCTCAAAACACGAGGAGGAATGCCATCCGGGCCAGTAGCCTTCCTGGCGTTCATAGATCTAAGGATCTCATGCACACGAACATGTGTGATCACAGGTAAGGGCATGGGAAACCTGAGAGGAGAAGGAATAGGAGGAGGAATGCCAGAATCGTCCAGGGTAGAATTAGTTGAAAAAAGGAGACCAAAGAGATTGGCCTTTTCAGAAGGAGAGTTAGCAACAGAACCGTCAGAGAGAATAAAGGGAGGAAATGCAGATTTGCAAAAGTTGTTGGAGATGTCTTTGACAAGAGGCCAGAAATTTTTATCAGTGGGAGAACCAAGCAGGTTGGGGGCAGAGTGATAGGAGAACGAGAGTTTTTCCATGCCCGATACGCAATGTCTCTCTCCTGAATGGCGCGAGAACAATCCCTATCGAACCATGGATTTTGAGGTGAAAAAGATTTAGTTGAAGATGGAATGAACCTGCTCATCCCATCGGCGATTATGGCCCCTAACTTTTCAGTGCCAATTAGCCCAATTAAAGTGCCAGAAATTAAGTTTAGGGAATGGTGGATCTGCTGGAGAAAAAGTATTAAAATTAAGGGGAGTCTGTACTTGGCCAACCCTAACTTTTCAGAGTACAAATAAAAAATTTCACTTTTTTTTATTACTCTAATTGTTAGAATATTCCCTTCTCTACGTCATGGCGTTATTTTTGTTTCGAAATTCCAAAAAGTTTTTAAGTTACAAGATATTTTATATAGGGGTGTTAAACTAAAAAAAACTCCATTTTCAGGTTCGAAATTGCAATTCAACTTTTAGGATCTTTCCAGGTTTTATTAACATTTTATAATAAACAAGCCGAGAATTGCTCCTACGGAGCAATCTCGCCTTGAGCGCGTGCTGCGCACGCGCAGGGGCTCGGCTTCGCTCGCCCCGATGTAACCGGACCGAGAAAACTCGATGATGAAAAATTAACGTAAAACTCATCATGGAAAACGGGATGATTAATCTTAAAAGGATATTAAACTTTTCCTTTTCGCAAACACAACTCAAGCTCAGGCTCTTTCTCAATCATATAAATGTAGTCAGAGTCTGTGCCGGAGCCGGAGCCCGAGCCCGAGGCGGAGCTTAAAAACAATATTCTATTAATTTTGCAGGTGAAAATATTTTTACAAAGTTGGGGCTGAGCAATTTTGAAAAGGAGCCGGAGCCGGCGGAGCCGGAGCCGGAGCCGGAGCCGGAGCCGGAGCCGGAGCTGGAGCTGGAACCAAAGTATAATTAAAAAAAAATGTTTTTGCAAGTAAGACTACTTCTGCAAAGTCGAAACTGAACTATTCTTTAATACAATCTGAGCTAAAGCAGGAGCCGCGGCGATTCCGGAAGAAGCTACAGCTAAAGCTATCTCCCCTTGGGATCTAAAGGTTTTCAAAATTAAGTTCCGTGAGAAATCCGTTGTATTTCTGAAACCCAGGACCGTTAATCACCGCATCGTAAATTATTTTCTGTTTTTCGTTTAATTAGGTCACTAAAGTTTCTACTTCTTCCTTCAATTTAGAGGTATTGTAGTTTTTCTCCCTCCTTATAACGTTGTACGATTTTTCACCGTTTTTTGATAGGGATAAGCCGTATTTAGATATAATCGCACCACCACAATTGTACACGAAATCTTGAATTTCATCCAGATCGTCTAAAAAGATTTCATCCGTGTAGTTCTCTTGTTTTGATTTGTATTTGAAATCACTCGCGAAATATTCTTTAAAATCTTCCCATACCTCTTGCTGGTCGGAACATTGGCAGTAAACCAACATGTTGGCATACGTTTCACCTAATTGTCGACGATTAGTCAATACGCTCAGTAATTCCAATAAAGTTTTCTCCAAAAATCGTTTATCTTGAATCAAACCTCGAGCGCATACCCACACATATCCCAGATCGACCTAACCAATTCTTGATCACGCTCGACTTATGTTTCACCACCACTCCTTCTCGTTATAAATACACCATCTTTCCCCCTAAAATTAAGTGTGGAAAAACAAATATAAATTAAATTGAAAACGAGCGTTTTTTTAATTTGATTATAAAAACAAATAAATCAAATAGTTATGTGTCTTTGTTTTCCCTAAAATTAATTATGGAAGATCAAATTACAAATCAAATTGAAAACGTGCTTTTTCTTTTATTTCTGTTATAAAACAAATAAATCATATAGTTTTATGGCTTTGTTTTTTCTAAAAATAATTGTGGAAAATCAAATTACAAATTAAATTGAAAACGTGCCTTTTTTAATTTGATTATAAAACAAATAAATCAGATAGTTATGTGGCTTTGTTTTCCCTAAAATTAATTGTCGAAAAATAAATATATATAAATTAAATTGAATACGTGCCTTTTCTCAAAATTCGGTTTTATGCTATGCATACAGAACCTTCCTAATTTTAACCTACAAAAAGGAGAATATACGTTCAATCCCACACTAAACAACATTCTTACCACCATACCATTTTTCAAAAATATAAAGGCAAAATTTACTTAAATTTAAACTACTTTACATATTTCAACTGTTTTAAATAATCCTACAAAATTTTAATAATTTTATTTAGTCTTCAAATAAAATCGTCTGTAGAGGGTCCAGAAAATTAAGGACTGAAACCTTACAAAATTAACATCTTATGAAGATTTGTAAAAAAACTTTTAATAAATATATAAATAAGGCCTTCTATTATAATACGTACCAAACTTGGCGAAAAATTGCTTTGATTATATATATATATATATATATATATATATAAATATTATATATATATATATATATATATATATATATATATATATATATATATATATAT
>JABUQX010137047.1:20000-32500 GCA_015478945.1 Trachelipus rathkii | reverse complement strand
GGCCTACATCATTCCAATCTCTATTAACATAGGGTTTTCAGAAGTTCTGTATCTGGCCTCGTCGTCAGGGTCTTGCGTGAGTATACTCACCAGGCACTCCTCTTTCATTTTTTTCCATTCGCATTCACACCTTCACAACTTCAAAGCCGGCTCTTTTGTATGCTTCTTCCTGCAGCATGGTTGTTCTATACCTGTCGAGACTAGAGACACCTCTATGTTCAAGCTTGCCATCTTCACAACTCTGATGTCCATGCCAAATACATCCATGGAACAAGTACGCTATGCGTTTCTTTTCACAGGTCTAGCACCGGGTGCAGACGCAGCCTTATCCATTTCTTTCCATCGCTGTTCATTCCTGGGGTTTCAGTTGGTTGTCTACTTGAAGCTGTCTGAGGGCTACAAAGGCATCTCCGTCAATAGGTGTATAATCAACAACAGGAACCTCAGTGTAACCGTCAGGATGCACGTGTTTATTCTTAAGTTTAAACACTCGTTCGCCGCCATTCCGGGCATGGGTTATCCTTTGGCCAGTATACTTCTCCATAAATGCTATCCATCGAATACCTTCGTACGAATAATTTTTCTCACCGTGTCGACTAATATGAGCAACAGTATCATCTTTCATATAATGAGTTTTAAAGACTCTAAAACATAATGAAGCAATTGTACAACATTCCGTTAAACAATCTATTTGGAACATATCAATGAACATCTTTCGGAATTTTTCAAAACTTTGTCGTAAAATGTCAACATCCTGCACACAATATTTAGTGCATTCAGCTTTTATGTCATACTCTCTATTTTCGAACGAACTATACCATTCGGTAAATTCTCGTTTCTCTGACTCTTCCATACGATCAGTTTCAAATAATTCTCTAGCAGGTATCCGACCAACATAATTTACATTATCCTGAGTAAGAAATCTGTACGGGAAGAACCCTTTAGCGACATCACCTTCAAGCCCCATACATTTTGGTAGCTTCTTCAAAGCACAGGGCATGTATAAGAGAGTATCTTTAAACGTAAGATTATGCTGAGCTGTCATAGTGATGATTTTTGTTCCACGTTTTACAGGGTTACTAGAAATAACACTGGCACCGGGTCTTGCTAATAATTTACTGAACACAAATTGCGTGTCAAACTTACCTCCATTATGAGCTGCTACTATTATTTCGTCTTTCTGATGTTTTTTGGAAAAACTGAATAAATAATTTATGAATTTATCGAATGGACACTTATCTGTATCATTTTCAGCATTCAAATCCAAATGGAAGATTTCCTTTCGTTTAGTTCCACATTTCTCGCACTGTTCATTTCTTAATTCTTTATCGCTGCACTTATAGCAAACCAACATGCTCACAAGTAAGTACGGTACCATGTCAACAACTGATTTACCGTCACCTTTATCCGGTCTCGTTATGGTTATTACGGTTCCCACATCGTATATAAATGTAAAACATCTTTTCTGCAGTCCTTCTTTTCTTTTTCAATGTTTTTCATGAAAACATTTATGAGCCCCTTTATCAGGGTTATACTTCTCTTCGCAAACTCCACACTGTATATTTACACAGTCATGTCTCATCTGTCCTTTATTATCAGCTATTGTCGTTGTATCTCACAGCTCGCAAATTTTTTATTTCCATACATATCCATTTATTCGTTTTTTTCTTATGGTTTTAAGACATTCTTTCATTATAAAAAGTTCGATTACATTCAGGGCAATACTTTAAAGGAATGTTTATTATCATTCAGCCTTCACCGCCTTCATAATGTGAGACATGTTACTTTGTAATCATTCCAATTCCTTAGTTTAGATGTAATTTTGTCCCATATTTTTACAAAGCCTGTTACTTCGTCTACAAAAAATTTGCTCCCGTTTTTATTCTGATGATTCGCTTTACCGCATTGTTAAAATTATTTTATCGTACGGGGAGAGAGGTAATAATAATGATGATTAAACGCATCGTTTCTCGATTATATACAGCTCTCCTAATCTTATCATTTTCTCTTGTTAATATCATTTACATGCAGCTTATCATCTTTTATCAGTTTCATATAGACAATATCCATACATTTTAGACCCGTTCTATCTAAGCACATTTTATCAAACAGTCAAAGGGTCTGATATTTAAACCCACGATCAGCTATTTTCTTCCCTAAATTTACTAAGATCAATTTAACTTTATTTATCTTTTTTTCAGTAACACAAACATTTATACACAGGCAGCCTATTAGCTTTAACAGCCACAACCAACTGCATCAATCCTCCTATCATACCTACTTGCACATAAATGACGTGTGATAAGATCAGGGTGGATAAAATTAACTTGATCAGTTATTAGGGGTCCATTCCCTTCAGGGTTATGCAATACCTGGACTTCAACGATGAAATCGCTGAACGTAGCTTTATCTCCAGACTGAAAGGCCCTCTCCAATCGGGTGCACAGGGTTGATACCAAATCATCATTATCTTTTACATCTTTATGGGCAAGGTTGACGTGGAATTCGTTGCGAGCACCATCATTGAAAGTAAACCAAAATCTTGCTTTGTATTCCCCATAGTTCACCTCCTTTTTTAAATGTTCAACAATAGCACGAATGACCCTTCTGAAAGCATCCTCAATATCAAGACCTCGTCTGAATACATTTTCTTCATTGACCCTGATTCTGTACCGATGAGTATCAATGACTCCTGAATTTCTAGAGACAGCGGTCGTTGTAATTTCTAATAATTCAGCTGTAAAATCTTCATCGTCATTATCATCATCATCACCATCACGTTTTCTTTTGTTATTCTTCTGTAAAAGAGAATCAATCATAAATATACTAGTAATAACATAAGACCTATCTTAACCTAACTTAACTGATTCTATCATTTTCTTATTGTTTTAAATAATTACAGTTACAAGATTACCTATAGCTTTTACTTTAATTAATATTTTCAAACAGTATGTATTTAAAAGAATTTTGCAAATTACACTTACCCCATCATCTGGGCCATCATAAGGATCAACATCCATAGGTGTATCTCTCTGATCGTTCACTCCGCTGGTTCCTGCACCGGCATCGTTGACCCATGTACCTCTTTTCTTAGCATCACGATTTTGAAGACCACGTTTAGCCGTACATTAGATCTTCACGGGTGGTTCAGCTTCTCCGGGTTCACCATTATTATCAGATGAAGGATCGTTTTGATGTTGTTGTTGTTGTTAGTTGTTTGTTGTTTGAACCCTCCACCCCTCCACCTCATCCGCCTCCTCTGTTAAACCCACTAGCTTCATTGATATAGCAGAATGGCCGAAACTGTAATAAATAAAATTACAAATAAAAATATATAGTTCCATGCTTTTCAAAATAAATAAACACTATTTTACATAGAAATAATTTTTTAGAGGAAAAATTTTTTAAAAAAGTTTTCAAATAAATAAAACTTTTTAGAAAAACAATTTTTAAGAACACTAATTATTTAAAAGTTTTAAAATAATTTTTTTTAAGAAAAACAAATTTTTAAGAAAAACTAATTATTAAAAAGTTTTCAGAATAAATAAAACACTAAAGTTCTGAAAATAAAAAAAAAGTTATTTTTAAAAATTGTAATTAAAAATGAGTAACAATTGCTTACAGAAAGCAACTACATGAGCGTAGTATGGATTAATCAGTATTGGTGAAGATCGTTCAATTGCGACCATTCTGGTGATTCTCAGCAGGTATCACGAAAACAAGAACTGTAATTAAAAATATATTATATTTATTATTATTATTCATTATTTTTATTTTTACTATTTCATATTTTATATATTATTATTATTATTATTATTATATTATATTTATTATTATTATTATTATTATTATATATTATTATTATTATTATTATTATTATTTTATTATTATTATTATTATTATTATTATTTATTATTATTATTAATATTATTAGGCCACTCACACCAAACGGAAACACACCTAGCCGTTAACTATCGCTAAGATGCGACCTACGACAGGACTGGAAAATAACATAAAGCTAACACACACCCCAAGCTAAAGTTTATATATGCTTTTCCATCCCAACATTACGAAAATCCCTTAGCGTCAACAGCTTCAGAAATTTCAACCTAACATGAACCAATTAACCCATCCCTCCATTTTTGCATCTTTTTGTTATATATATATTATATACTATATTATATTTATATATATATATAATAAATATTTATATATATATATACTATTTATTATATTATAATATATAAATATATTATATATAATATATATATATATATATTATTTTATTATATATATATACTATATTATATATATATATATATATATTATATATTATATATATAATATATATATATATATATATATATATATATATATATATTATATATATATATATATATATATATATATATATATATATATAAAGTTTGAAATTTAAATATGTTGTTATTAGTTTTGGAATAAATCAGCAGCGTCCTAATGATGCAACACTTAGAAAAATCGTGTTTAGATCCCCCTGTACGTCTCTCGTATGTGGCCCAACGGGATCGGGTAAGACCTACGCTTTGCTAAAGTTCCTAAAACACCCTGTTCTATTTGAGCAACTCCCCGTGAAAATAATCTGGTGTTACAGCATCTATCAATCTATTTTTAACACGAATATCAAAGATGTGATTAATTTCATGACGGTATATACGATGTAAAGTCTTTTTTGGAAACATATACCAGGGTCACCAAATGTATTATCTTGACGAATTTGTGAATGATAAATTGAACGAGGATATAAGCTGAAAACTTTCACGTCCTTTACTCTCATCATTTTAAACGTTACTCGTGTTTTTTGTATAACACAAAATACTTCTCAAATAGTATATGGAGAGATGCTAATCTTTAATACAAAATATCCTAATTTTGTTCGGGCAAAGAAAGACGTGAGTCAGGATCAATTATTTAGCAACTCAAATTGTTTCCTACTTTCAACGTAAGGAGTTTCTAAAGGATATATAAATAAGAAGTACATCCATCCACACACGGTTATTACTGTGTGACCTTCATCCTAAGAACACGTACAGGGTACTGCTATACAAACATCTTACCTAACGAAACTGAAATTGTCTACATCCCTGAATAACAATGAGCAAGCTGATTGAGAAATATTTACCAGTTATAAAAAACTACAGGAAACTAAGTAATGCTGAAAAACGTAAACATCTAAAATGTACATCATTTACCCGACTCGTATGTGAAATTTGTCTTAACCTTATAAAAGGAAATGTTCCAATAAAAGAGCCTCAGAAACAAAAGTTACGTCGACATAGCAACATTCTCAGAAAACTTACGCGTAAAATTAAAAAGAAGAATTTTTTAAAGAAAAAGAAACTGATAACACCCTTTTTAACTAAAATACTAACTGGTAAAAGCTAATAATAATAATAAAATAATAATAATAATAATAATATAATAATAATGAATAATAATAATAATAATAATAATAATAATATAAAATAATAATAAATAATAATGAAGAAAGTAGTGGTTATGCCTTTTTCAGATTACGAAAAAAATATATAATAACCTGGATACTATGCAGCAGACAACAACAACACAACAACAACAACAACACACACAACAAAACAACAACAACGCAACAACAACAGCCAACAACAACAGACGTCAACCTACTACGTTATATGATCCTAAATTGGAACAAATGTCTAGTATCGAAAACGAGCTTGGCCAAATTTTAAATTCACATATGAACATTCACGAAAAAAGAATAAAGTATCAGGAGATATTACAAAAGTTAATATATTTGAAGGAAAAATATACCAACTATTAAGCCTCAAGTTCAGGTTAAGATGAAATGAAGAAGAAGTTGAAACTATTAAAGATTTTAAATCTATTTTAGAAAGCAGTCTTCCAACCAGTGTAAAAAATAAAGGAATAGCTTTATATAAAACATTGAAAGGTCAAATTAATTGGAATTCCGATGGTCAGATTGTAATAAATGGAGATCCCATTATAGGTTCAAATATCGTAGACCTAGTTTCTGATCTTGTACGTAATTGGCGAAGGAAACCTGTCACAGGATGGCCTATAATAAAGCAAAAATTAAGAACAATTAATTTCCCTAAAAGTTTGATATTAAATTTGGAACGTTTAGCAGATGTGGAAAACGTGTACTCTACACCTAGAGCTATGGCTTCGAGCTCTTCGGCTGTAATGACGTCATACCCCTCTCCTTTAGGACTAATGAAAAAACGACCACGAAAGAATCCTTATCCTGCAGCGAAAAAATTAAGAAAAAAGGCAGGCTTGGGTAGAGAAGGGTTAAAAATTGGTAAGACCTGAGATGCTATAAAACAGGTGTTCATTAACCCTTAGGCTTAATAGTTAGGGTTATCATTAGGTCTAAAATTACGAAATAGCATTCCTGAAAGTCTTTGTATCAAACATGAAAGTAACCCTAACGATAAGCCTACCGTGTAAGCCTAACGAATCGATGGGCTTACTGTTAGGCCTAAATTACGAATAGCATTCCTGAAAGCCTTTGTATAACATTGAAAGTACCCTAAAGTGCAGCGTGTTCTCATTTATCAGTTAGGCTTACCCTTAGGCTACTGTTAGGCTTTACCATTCAGGGTCTAAATAGTAAAATCATTTCTCTGATTGGTTGGTTACGACCTCCCCCTTGGGGTTTGGGTGTTACGGAGTTTTCTCATCGCTAGTTAAAGCATTCTTCCATTTGCTACGGTACGACTTATGCACTTGTCAACAATGAATTTCTCTTAGATAAACACCAAGTTCGTTAAACGATATTGTGCAGGAACATTTCTCACAAACAGATATATGAGCTTATTTTTTTCACCATAACATTCTACTGGGGCAACGCTACCTTACACATGTTCCTGTCCAGCCTCATACAAATAATCGGCCGTCTATTCCTTATCGTGCGAAATTTATCCCGCGTAATTTGACGGAACTAAATACCTGGCTAGTGAAGCGAAAATTATATTTCATCTAATCTGAACAATTCGTGGGGAGTTGCCATTACCGGAGGAGAAGACACCGACACGAAAAGATTGACTCTTGTATTCTCTTTACACAACAATATTGAAGCCATTGAGTTACGCAGTTGGTGGCGAAACAACCCTGAGGGTATATTCAGACCCATCAAACTACGGGTTCACATGATCTTGTAGAAGAGAAACATTATTACATTCATTTATCAGATGCGTGAAGAAATATCAAAACGTGAAAGCCGAAGTCTCCAGAACTTAGATGATCTTATTCAATACAGACCCCACAATTGTATCAATACACTGCTGTATAACGAAAACCATATGTTTGACGCCAATTAGCAGACTGTATGGATGTTATAATATTGAAAAATTTACTTTATCATTGGGAAAGAGAAATGAAGACTCCCTGCATACAAAGGATCAATACTTAAACAAATACTCAGGCAAGAGATATTTTATACCTTACTCTCCACAAAGATTGATCAACAGTCTCCTGTGCAGTTATATTATAAATACACAGTATCTCGCTATGTCCTTTTGGTGTCCATCTGAAGCCTTATACATATTTTGTTGATCTATACCTTTGGAAATTAGATTTATGTGTATTGTACTTATATTAGTAAATAAGTGTTATCTATATTTAAATCATGCACATGTATGTAAGCATATTTGAACAGACATTTTTAAACTACTTCTGTTGTAACATGTATTACAACAACATTTATGATTAATAAATTGCTTTTTTTTAAAAATAATGTGTTTCATTGCTATTTATTTATCTTATATATAAATATATTTAATAATTTATTATATATATATATTATATTTATATTATATATTATTTAACTTCATATATATATATATATTATAACATATATATATATATATAATATACTATATATATAATTATATGTATATATATATATATGTGTATATATATATATATATATATATATATATAAAACTTAATATAATAGAACCTATGCTGAAATATTTAATAAAAATATATATATAGTATATATATATATATATATATATATAAATATATATATAATATATAATATCATATATATATATATAGTATATATATATATATAATATATTTATGCTATATTATATATATATATATATCATTATTGTATCATCAATATATATTTTACTTCTATGTATGTAATATATAGAGATATTCATATGCAGCAGGTCTTATATATGTATATAGCTATATTAATATAATGTTTTTTTGTTCTTTTTATTTGTCATTGATCACGATGGAGGCTAAGGAGGCGGTCGATAAATATTACTATGACATGAAACAGACCTTACAGTTTATGCAGGCTTTTCCAAGGTTACGCTTAAAGTCTTCCTCCAAATCCTAATAAAAAAGAAGTGAAAATTATTTTACAAGGGGAGGACGCTTTTACTCTAGCTAAACCTATACAAAAAAATTTCCAACACGAAAAAACCATAGCCTTCCATTTAATAACGTCTGGCAGTTAGACTTTGACTGAACATGATAAGAATATAATCTACAATGGGGGTAATTCAATTACTTCTTTTGTGACGTAGATGTATATTCCAGGTATTTATGGTTAAAGGCTTAAAAATAAAAAGTCAAAAACTATTTGCTGACTGTAGAGAAATTATAAATGAGGGTATAACTAAATTCTTCAATTGATGTCGGTCAGATATAAGGTTCAGAATTGTTTAGGTAAAGAGTTTCAAGAAATAAGTTACAGAGTATGATATTGGATACTACAATACGTACTCAGTTAATAAAGCTGCAAATTAGTGGAAAGAGTACAAAGAACTATAAAAGAAAGAAATGCATAGATATTTTTCACGAAAATGAATACTTTTAAATATATAGATATACTCAAGACTTGTGCATATTCTTATAATAGGCTTATCATTAGAACACTTTAAGAAGATACCCCTCTCAGAGATGGTGAAGACAAAACCGGCTGTACCTATCAACTCGTTCGCAAAATTAAAGATAACACAGGCATTAAAGTAGGAGATTATATGAGAGTGTCTAGGACAGACATGAAAATTTCACGAAAAAGGGATGAGGCGGGATGGTCAGAGAAGCTTTTTAAGTAATTCACAATTCGAGAATTCCCGAGAGAACGGGCTTTTAAAATGTATACTATCCTTGGGATTTAGATGGCGGAACAAATAAAGAGGGTTCTAATAAACGAAGAAATACAGAAAATTCATTTGATCGACAGAAGGACGCATCTAAACTCGAAAACACGTTTTATGATCGACAGGAAAAGGAAAAAATAGACAGATCTTGTCACAAGATGGGAGGTTACGCCAGCGAGTTTAAGTTATATAAATGCAGTGAAGTTTACAGAAACATTGATCAGTTACTTGATGAACATGGGAGAGTAAGATCATTTCTATTTCACTCTGCCTTCATATCGGCTTCTATGGATTCATATATCCTGAAAATTAAATAGTCGATACTATACAATCCCAATTATTATTGAACCCTAAACTTTTGATCGAGAAATGGTATTGAGCCAGGATCTAAGTGGAAATAATTTCGACGCCGACATATAGAGAAGGGAATATGCCTGTTTTCAAAATGTCATTTTACGGAAATTTGAAGAAATGTTAATAATGTTAAAAGTATTAAAATGCTCAAGCTTGATACGGCGATATCACTCAAGGCAACAATACATATTTCTTTGAAAATTATTTAATAAACCACGGTCTCTATAATTCGGTTACTGATGTGTTCATAGACTTAAACAACAATTTTGACAGCAAGTCAGTATGTAAAATTATTTAGTGTTTCTTGTTAATAAATCCTTTAACGAAAGATAACGCTTTAATCACTTTAAACATCTCAATCTCATGTAACCTGAAAACGATATATGTTTATTTATTCTTCCGCCCTTCAACCCTGGTTCGTAATTAGTTGTTACTCACATCGTATACAAATATCGGGAAATAATATTCTAACCATCTTCTAAAGGAATCTAATGCATCTAATATAGCCACGATGGAAAGTCAGTGATGTCACAAAATGACACCAAGCAGGTTCAATTTAATTTTGTTGCTTGCCTCACATAAGATGTTTCAGATCCAGGTATGGCCTATGCTTTATAACAGAATATTGTAGACCATCAGTATGTTAGGGAATACTAAAGCCTCTTTGTTAAGAATAGTTCATTTTCCTAAAGGTCGTAAAGTTATAAGCTTTCCTAATGTCCACTACTTACCTATGAGTACGGCCCAACTGGTTCAATTCGCGTCTTATTATTAAGAGGACGTCGAAGGCAAACCATCCCATTCACAACTTGTCAGCAGTGTGTAAAAGTCACTTAAGAAAGAAGCTCCGGTAAATAATCTAATTAATGGAAAGAGAAAGAAGTCTTCCGGTCGTTCAGATCGAAGAGGCGGATATAGTTATAGTGTGCATTTTTTTGCTTTCTTGTTCGACGTGCTATTCCCCTGTTTTAAATGTCAGGACGAGTAAATACATCTCTAAAAAAGCAGCGCAGAACGCGAATGAAACACACATCCAGAATTATGGGGGTTTGTGTCGACCCTCGTCCAGTGCCTGTAAAACGTCGATAGCTGACTGTTTCAGAGAAATGTATAGTACGTGTCAACACGAAAATACGGCGCAAGATGACGGGGGGTGGTGTGTGTTAGAAAGGTGAAAAGACAGCGTGTAAAAAGACTCAATAACCAAAAAAAAGAAAAGAAAAGTACAAAAGAAAAAAAACCCGTAAGCAAGAAACGTTGAATAAAAGAAACGTGGATAAAATATGCAACACTAAAATAAAGATATTTTTCTGATATTAATAATGTGGCAACTTTTACTAATATATAAGATGTGCACCTAAGAAATATTTTCATTTAAAGGTTGAGCCTTAAGTCATTAGAATGCATTTCTTCACCCTCTATGTCCAGACTGCTGCAAGATGAATTGGATCTCGTTTCGTAAATCCACACAGAATCGATCTTAGAAAGTAATTTTTATCAGCATTAACCTTCACGCTGTTCACAATTACAGATGCTACTCTCGAAATTCAATATCCTGGAACTTCAGATTCATATCTTGACCCTTCGAATGTTTTTTTTATATCTGAAGGTTAAATTGGTAAATGAAGATGGATCGGATCTCACAGGAACAGAACATGTAGTATATCCTGTTTCCAACTTTTTATTCTCATGCTTTAAGAACATTGAAGTGTTTTTAAATGAGACATCTCTAGGAGCATCAGCAGCCAGCTACCCATACCGAAGTTATATAGAAACTGTACTAAATTATTCGGATGATGGTAAACAGTCCCATTTACAATCAAGCGGCTACTACAATTTAAAAGATGAATCTAAAATAGTAGATGGATTTAGTAAAAATGTCAGCAAGACTTATGAATATTATGGACGTGTAAACAATGACATATTGTCCCAAGAAAGATTTATTCTACCATCTGTGGACACCCGTATCAGGTTAACTAGATCTACTCCACAATTTGTGCTTAATGTTCAATCCAAAGCTGCTGCAACGACTGCTTCACCTACTCCTATTTTTCAAATATTGGATACGTATCTTTATGTACGTAAAGTGAAATTATCTCCCAGTAAACATATGGAGATTGAGAAGACTCTTTTGAACAGTACGGCTAAATATCCTATAAGACGTGTAGAAACTAAAATTTTTAACTTTACTCAGGGTTTATCGAGTATAGATCTTGCCAACGTTGTTATAGGTAATCTCCCTCAAAAGGTCATTGTAGGAATTGTAGACCATTCAGCCTTTATAGGTCAGTACTCTAAAAATCCATTCAAGTTTAAACCTTATGGCCTTAGAGAAGTCAATCTTCAAGTAAACGGGCAAGACCATGGGAGAGCCTATAAAGTAGAATATCCCCTCGATGGTTCTCCATTGTGTGCCCGACCTTTCTACGAGTTGTTCTCCAACACGGGTGCGTGCTCCGAAGTTGGAACAGGTATCAATCTCGAATCATACGCTTCACATACCAACCTGTATGCTTACGATCTTAGTCAGGATAATTGCGGTACAGCAGCCGACCACTTAAATATAGTTCGACAAGGAACATTGGATCTCAAGTTGAATTTCACAGCATCTCTGACACTACCTATTTCTGTCATAGTCTATATGGAATATCAAGAGTTAGTAGAAATAGACAGAGTACGCAATATTCTTGTTAATTTCTAAAAAGAAATGGATGAAAACGAAATAAAAATTTTCTTTGCCTCAAAGAAAAGCTTCAGAGGAGTTTACGCTATTAATGAACTTCCCGGTATAATATTGGAAAATGGAACAGGAATAATTGTCAACACCTCTGAGAGACGTCTAGCTTATGGTCACTGGATTACAATTTATAAATATGAACCTGGTGTGTTTTATTTCATCGACTCCTTAGCTATCAAGAATTTAATAAAAAATGAATATTTATCAATTTTTTTAAAATATAACAAGGCAATATACGTAAA
>JABUQX010137047.1:5000-10000 GCA_015478945.1 Trachelipus rathkii | reverse complement strand
CACTACCAATAAATTAATAGTAAAAAGGTATGATTTCATTCCAGTGGCTTTCGGATACATTCAGTGAATCGTTGCACAGAAAGTGGAGTATTGTCAGTCTAAGGTTACAGCATGGTGGCTATAGCAATTAGCTTTAGTCGTGCAGTGAATTAACATCATCCTTAACCGAATGGTTTAGACTAGTGATGGGACGATTCCAAATTTTCAGCCGATGCCGATTCCGATACCGATACCAGTCAAAAGTGCCGATTCCGATTGCGAAACTTCTTTATATATATATATTATATATGTTATATATATATATATATATATATATATGTGATTTTAGATTTAGTTATAAATATATATATATATATAAATAGTATATATATATATATATATATATATATATATATATATATAATTTTTTGCTAAATCAACTAATTTTAGATATTTAAAACCTTATAAATTAATGTTATAGAATTCTCTTATATTTTATCTTTGTTAAAGAAATAATTAGTTAATTACCTTTTATTTATTTAACCACTGAAAAATAATAGCAATATTTAAAAATCTATAATAAATGAACAATTTTCATTTGTTTTAAAGTGCAATTCTTTCTTAATTAACTAAAAGAAGATCTTGAAGCAAAATTATCATTATTTTTTGTAGTCAACATGACTCTTAAATTGTAGTGCAAAACATTAACATTTCTCCCGTTTCTGAGATTTTTTTAAGAGAATAAATTGATCCTCCAATTTTGAAGAGTCTTTCACTTTCCAATTGAAAAGGGGGAGCTTAATGTTTGTAGCAAGAACAGTCAAATGCTGTAAGGTACCTTGTCTGATGACCACCTTCATTATAAGGGAGTTTCTAAATTTTTAATGGAAGTTTCAGTATATTTATATTGACTCATTTCTTACTTTTATAACATCTTCAATTTTTTCAAAATATATGTGTCTTTCTCCTTAGGAATGAGTTTCTTTGCTGTTTTTAAAGTCTTTTTCTCTTTAAATTCCGAAAAACAGCTTTCAAAACTGAAGTTAAAACTATTATCTTCAGTATCACTTTTTTTCGCCCTATTCTGTTGATAAATGAGAAGAACCTGAAGATTGGTTTAAAGTAGTAGTATTTTCCTTTCCTTTATACAACATATCTTCGCACACATCCATTGCTTAAGAATATCTTCCACTTTTTTATTGTTATATTCATCCTCAAGGAATGTAGTTTTAAAGAGTGGATCAAGATAGGTAGCAAGCACAAGATTCTTATCAGTAAAGTAAATGCTGAATCTATTTTTTACTGAATTTTTCCATGCTGATACTCTAGACCCAAGTCCCTCAAATAGTCCTTTTTCTGACTCTTTTTAAAAAAAAAAACTGCAAATCACTTTCATATTTGGGATTTTTGCCGATGCCATTGATTCCTTGTGGCTCAATAAATTTGTACAATCAACAAAATTTTTAAGTATTTTTTAGCAATTTTTCAAGAACTTTCCGTTGTTTCTAAGCATGCAGGTTTTGAATGATCACTGCAATATGAAATGAGAGCCGTCTTTTGTTCAAAAATTTTTGAAAGCATATGATACTGGCTATTACATCTGGTTTGTACATCCTGAATAAATCTGTGCTGTGGTAAATTAAATCTAGTTTGATATACTCATACTTTGGCAATAGCTTGAGGCGAGTGATTAAAATGACCTACGATTTGTTTGCATATGGATATTTTTTCCACATCTCTTTGTCTGGAATATATACCACAGAACTAGTGTCATGTAACTCAAGGTAATTCCTGGAATCTGCTTGTGCACCCCAGCCATATTAGGTGTTATCCCTTACTATAACATAAATTTTATTAGCAATAATATTGAACTCTTCCATGTAACATTCTTGAAGACAATCATTAGATGATGTGTGAGATACGTGAAAAGGTGAAACTCAAAGGATAGCATTTATATTCACAGCTCCACTATTATGCCTCACAAGGCAATATATTTCACTGCTCACTTACGAGTTCACGGGTAAACAATTATCAAAACATATTACATGACATGACTAACGAAACATTGCCAAATGTCTGCCTCACCATGACTGTCTGAAAATCCTAACAATGATATCTTGGGCTCTACGTAAGATGCTCCGCTCAATTCCAGTTTTCTTAATTAAATAGAATTAAGGAAGAACTGAAATTAAAAATCAATACGGCAGACTTCGAAATATTGTCTTTGAAATATCATAAAGATCGAATAAATTTTTTTTTCAGATTGTATACCAAAGAATCGGTATAATTTTGCAGATTCCGATTCCGGTTCCGATTCCTGAAAAACAGGCGATTCCTCCGATTCCGATGCCGATTCCGATTAATCGTCCCATCAATAGTTTAGACTAAGAATCCCGTGGAGACGGGCTCAATTGAGGAGACCATATTTGAACATCTGATCTGTGAAGAACCCGTCAGCACTGGTATCAGGAGTGCAGACTTGGACGGCGGGCGATCCTATGGGAAAGATCAGCGAACGGTCTGGACGTTCTCGGCCGGGAATACGGGGTGCTTTTGTGACTTGAGGAATGGTAGTGATTGTAATTGTTGTTCTGGTGAGACTGGCTGGACAGCGCCTCTTTTAACTGAAACGTTCGCTGGCGGGGAAAGCGCTTTTGTACTTGGGTTTACGAATTATCGAACAATTGAACATATTTAATGGGTTCTGTGATACTGTAAATATTGTTTTATTGTACAATTATTATTCTAATTAATTTTCATAGGTTGAAAAAGGTTAGCTGTAGATTTGTAATTTTACCGTTAAGAATATTAGTGATGGATATTTAATGAATATAAAGCTTTTTGTTAACCCTTAGTAGTTTTAAGACGCAAAATTCGTTTGTTATTGGAGGAAGAACCCTGTCACAATATATATATATATATATATATATATATATATATATATGAGTATATATATATATATATATATATATATATATATATATATATATATATATATATATATTTATTATAAATATATATATATTATTATTATTATATTATTATTATTATTAAATACATTTCTATATTATTGCTATATTATTATATATATATATATATATATAAAATGTATATGCTGTATATATATATGTTGTTATATATTATATATAAAGATATTATATGTTGTTATATACATATATATTATTACATATATATATTATATATTATTATTATTATTATATATATATATATTATATATATATATATATATATATCCAGAGTATGACCCCTACACTCCTCGGGCTGCCTGGGCCTAGCCTGAGTTACTCATTATAGAAACCGAATCGATTTTCTTCAAATTTCATAAAGATGAGATAAAATTCTCTTATTTGTAGCGAAAATTGGCCATATATGAAAGAAAATATTTCATAATAAATATAAAAGATTATTTAAAATATAAACAAAGAGTGTAAGAATCGTTGCCATTAAATAATGTTATTTTTATAAAACGTGACGGCTCCGCTCATCCGAAATAGCAGGCAGAGTTAAAAAATTTTATAGACATTCGTGAATTTAATTTTTTAAAAGTTGTTTTTTTTTTCTAGGAATCTAATAAAACACTCGTTTTATTTAAAAAAAATTAAAATAAACATTTATTTGTTCTTAATGCACATTTCAGATACCAAAAATTAAAATTTAAATTCTAATACTTCAATAAAAAAATAACTTGAAATACTTTAGTTAATCATAGAATTTAATTTTGAATTAAAGAAAACTTTTTTAATTAGCAATAACTAGTGAATAATATAATGTGAATATAATTTGGTGTTTATATATATATATATATATATATATATATATATATATATATATATATATAAAGAATAATTTATATATATATATATATATATATATATATATATATATATATATATATATATATATATATATATATATAGAGAGAAGAGAGAGAGAGAGCCAAAGTAGTAAAAAGTTCCTGAGTCGCCACTGATATATACAGAGTTTGTTATATATATTACATATATGTTATTATTATTATTATTATTACAGTTATATACATATATATATTATTATTATTATACATATATATTATTATTAGTTATTACAGATCACATCTTGGTACATATTATTAGTTGTTATGTTTGTAAGGTTATCCATTACTCTAATTGTTATTATTGGTAATTGTATTATTATATTATATATTATTATTATTATTACATATATACATACATATACATATTATTGAATATATTATTACATATTATATTTTTACATAAATGTTTATTACATTATATATTATTATGACTGATATATATTAAATATATATATATATATATATATATAAGCTTCCTGGATCATAAAGCTTGGAGTTGATCATCGCACATATATATATTGTTATTATTATTATTATTATTATATATATATATAGATATATACATATTATTGTATATATATATATATATATATATATTATTATTATTATTATATATATATATATATTATTATATATATATTATATATATATATAAATATAAATATAAACATAAACAGAAATATAGTATATTTAAATATATATAAACATACATTCATCTATAAATAATTTATCTTTTTATTGCAAAATATATATATATATATATATATATATATTATTATATTAAGTTATTATTATATTATATATATATGGTTATATATATATATATAATTACATACATATTGCTATATATATATTATATATATATACATATTATTATATATATATATATTATTATATATATATATAATAGTTATATATATATGTTATATATATATATATATATATATATTAAGGTTATTATTATATATATATATATAAATATAATTAAAAATGTCTTCTGAAAATATGAATATAAAAATTGACAATTAATCTTAATATTAATATTAATATTAATATTAATATTAATATTAATGTATTAATACTAATATTAATATTACTACAATATTAATAGGCCAATGTTAATACACACAATACAATATTAATACAA
>JABUQX010137044.1:7500-15000 GCA_015478945.1 Trachelipus rathkii | reverse complement strand
TGGTCCAAAGTTTGTTCGTTTATGGGATATTTCTGTTGGATGTGCAGAAAGTGTGGTGTTAACCTGGTGTGCGGAAATCGTTCATAGAGTTAATTGGGTTTGAATGTGTTTTAATGACGGGGGTGTCTGGTGGGGGGTGGAAAAGTAATGTATATGTTAGCATAGTACAGAGTTGTTGTAGTTTTCATCCTTTTAAGTGCAGGGGGTTGATGCAATGTCTGGTGGTGAGGTAGAAGAGTTTTGTGTATGTTAAAATAGTACAAATTTGTTGTAGTTTTCATCTTTCTTGGTGCAGGGGTTGTTGTAATGTTTGATGCAGGGGATGTTCTTTTGAGATTGATCTACTGTAAAATTGACAACCCATCATGTCAAGATAGGTTTTTATTGGGAGAATTTTTCTTTTCAATTACCACCAGGTATGGTTGTTGAGGGAAGACAGCCAGTTATTATTCTGAAAGTTTTATTTTCCACTGTTTCTAATTTCTGGAGATTGGTTTGTGATGTTGTGGATGCTCAAGCAGGTAATGTGTAGTTCAAAAAGGAGCGAATGAATTGTCTTTAAACTACTTTGAAGGTCAGAATTTTTTCCAGCTAATGCTTTCAAAGCATTTAATTTGTGAGGCTCTCGAGGTAATATTGTTGATGTATGAGGTGAATGTCATATGCTCATCCAAATTTACTCATAGGATGGTTGGTTGTTTACTGAGTCTTTGAGATTGAGTCTATTGTTTGAAAGACAAACTGTGTGGTTAACATTTGATTTCTTCTATTTGAGGTAAGTAATATGATAGAATGGTGATGCAGTAATATTGTTTGTTAAAAGTCACCGTTCCAGTAGGTCAATTTATTGTTGTATTTAACCGCATGCTGTATTTATATAAGGGTTTTAAGCTGTAATTGCTAAATTACCTGCATAGCTATTAATTTTAATAAAAAGAGATATGGGAGGTATTAGATCGCGCATGAAAAGGTTGAAAAGTGTTGGCTAAAGGATAGCTCCCTAGGGGATTCGATTATATAATTTAAATATACGAGAAGAGTGGCGTCCTTCTATGACTTTTGCTGTGGAACAGGATAAGAAATTTGCTATTATTTTTGTCTTTATATATATATATATATATATATATATATATATATATATATATATATATATATCACAAAGTACATATTTATATATATATATATATATATTTATACATCTATATATATATATATATATATATATATATATATATATTAGGGGATGCTGCAGATGTCATTTTTTTGCATCCGCGGATGCGGATGCGGATTTGATTTTAATATCCGGGGATGCGTATGATTTTATAAATATATATATATATATATATATATATATATATATATATATATATATATATATATATATATATATATATATATATATATATATATATATATATATATAACCAATATATATATATATATATTTATATATATATATATGAGTTATATATATATATATATATATATATATATATATATATATATATATATATATATATATATATATATATATATATTTTATATATATATATATATATATATATATATATTGAGTTTTAGCAACAATCTATTAATATAATTGTGTTACCAGGGTACGGGACTGGGACCCAACTCAAATACACCCCACCAACCTCTTTCCCCAACCTTCGCCCTTAATGAAAGAGATTTTACAATGGATTATATACTTTTTGCACTAGTATTGAAATTCAAATATAGGAAGGTTGGGCTTGAGAAACATCAATTTTTATGCTGAGTCTATTTCTCTTTCCATCATATATTAGCCCAGCATTGCTAAAAACTCTCGAACTTGAAACATAAGTTGGAGGACAGGCCAAGTATTTCCTTGCAAGTTTACTCAAGCGTGGGTAAACATTTGCTTACCTTCACCAAATGATTGATCATTTGAATCTAATCGTTTTTCTTGGTGATAATTTTCAATCATTTTGCACTACATCTTTGGTAATGCGTGTGTTTCTTCATCACTACTGGACTGTAGAAATTCTTCCAGTGAATGAATCTGTTATTGATTTACTTGTATAAGGTGTTGGTTCTGTAGATTTCGTTTTTTTCCTTTTAATGGGTGGAGAATTAATAGACTGTTCGGATTGAAGTTTTTCAACTGCAACACAAAGTAACGATTTAACTTGTTCTAATATTGTAACTTGCTTTATAACGGGGATCTAAGTAAGTTGCAATAGTAGGAAGGTCATTAATTTCCACAGAACCAAAGAGTTTTCTAGCTCTAGTTTAATTGCATCTTTCATTCTTTTTAAACCGCCATCATTTTCATTTGAAGATGGTTCAAAATGCTTCCTTAGCGTTGAGATTAATGGTATTACATCTGAGACAGAAGCTGTAGAGGCGCTGATTTTTTTGGTAGTTTCTTCAAATGGTTTCAATAGCTTAATGCAGTGTGATATGATGTCATTTTCCACATTAATAAGAATGTTAACTTTGGAATACAAACTGGCGTACGAAGCAAGAGGTTCTTTGAGCAATACTTCTTTCCATCATATGAAGTGTAATATTCCAGCGAGTTGGAATGTCTTTGATAACATTAAGATATGGAATATCAAGCCGTTTTTGCATTGCCTTCAACTCATTTTCATTTTCTTTTTCAGATTCATCTTAAGTATTTTTATTATAAAATTCTTTATCAAATCTCGACAATATCCGCGCAACATCCGCAGGGCAAAGCGCGGATGCGGATGCGGATCTTTAATAATGTGCGGATGCTCCGCGGATGCGGATGCGGATGTTACCTGCATCACTAATAAATATATATACATAAGTTTATATATATATATATATATATATATATATATATATATTATATATATATAAAATATATATATATATATATATATATATATATATATATATATATATATATATATATATATATATATATATATATATATAATATATATATATAAATTCATACTTATATTTCATTTCATTCTCACCACATAGCCTCAATCCCGAGATCGGAAAGTAACCTCAATCCCGAGATCGGAAATTGGTCAAGGAAAGTATTTGTATGGTTTCTAACCAAGTGGTAAAGTGCAAAGATATTGAAGCCCCATTGCAAGCCATATTTCAGCGAAATGCAGTCGGAGTTCTTGCCACCGCGGGCGTGGGTTCGCATCCTAATACGCGGCCTTTCCAATGCGAGAAGCATGAGAAGAGTGATTTGTATGTGAATAGATTGTTCTGTTGTATGTGTTGGCTATGTTTGTAGTGATGTGTGTGTATTGAGATTAGTGTAATACACTATGCCGTAAACTGCAATACGTAAATATTACAGAAAATCTCCTACTAACGACAATTTTTTGTGTCCGTTCACGTAGCCGAACGAGTATTCGAACCCATAACTGAGAGGGAATCCGCGTTCTTAAGGCGAGCCAAAAAGCTCGCCTTAACACACTGAGCCAAACGTGAATTCATATATATATATATATATATATATATAAGCTAGCAGTTATATATATATATATATATATATATATATATATATATATATATATATAGTATATATATATATATATATATATATATATATAAAGAATATATATATATATATATATATATATATATATATATATATATATATATATTATATATATATATATATATATATATATATATATATATATATATATATATTATATATATATATAAATATATATATATATATATATATATATATATATATATATATATATATATATATTATTATTATATTATTATATTATATTATATATTATTATATTATTATTATATATTATTATTATTTCACAAATATTTCTATATATATTATTAAAGAAGAAGAATATATATATATATATTATATATATATTATTATTATATATTATATATACATATCCATATATATACATATATATACATATGTTATAATATATATATATATATATATATTATATATATATATACATATATATATATATTAGGTTATATATATATATATATATATATATTATATATATATATAACTTGTGCCTTTGTTCCTTCCTTTCAATTAATTAGTAAATAGTTTCTCTTATAACTACTGTAATGAATATTCTGGTAAGTATGTGTAAAAATATAAATTTTAACCTGATTTTTATGTTATTTAAAACCTTTGAAAAATTTATTCTCCCAAAGATTTTCTCATTTGTTTTTTTGGTATTCAATCATGAAAGAATTAATCTCGAATATTCATATACAATATACATATATATATATATATATATATATATATATATATATATATATATATATATATATATATATATATATATATATATATATATATATATATATATATATATATATATATATATATATATAAGGTTCTCCACAAAAACAACCTCTCCCACTCCATTAAATTACAAAACGGCGTCCCACAGGGCGCCATTCTCTCTCCATTCCTCTTCAATCTTTTCACAGCAGACCTGCCCATCCCTACACACCAATCCACCAAACTTATCACATACGCAGATGATATCAGCCTCATTTCCCAACATCCAGATGTAAATATAGCCACTCATCACACCCAAGAATATTTACAACAATTAGAAACTTGGTTACTCTCCAACAGAATGACCGCCTCCCCCTCAAATCCTCTATCACCCTCCTAACCACCGACCGCCACCAATCCTCACTCCACCCAATAGTTTTCCTGAACAATAATCCCCTCCCCCTAAACAAAACCCAAAAAATATTAGGACTTACCTATGACACACACATGACGTTCTCCCCCCACATCGACCAAATCACCTCATCAACCCAACGAAAACTAAACACCCTCCGAACCCTTTCCCAACATAACTTCAGCGACAGGAAACACACCCTTACCACCACTTATAAACAACTCCTCAGAACAAATATAAACTATGCTTCCCGCATGGTTCCCAGCACTGTCAAAATCTAACTCAAAAAATTACAAATCACACAAAACACCGCCCTTAGAATTATCACTGGATGCACCAAAACTACCCCCATCCAACATTTACATGACGAGACTTACATCCTTTCTATCTCCACCCACCTGGAGATGGTGGACTCAATTCTACCAGAAAACCCTAAATCCAACCCACCCATGTCACCAAATATTCTCCAACCCTCCCGACACAGACTAAAATCCCCACCCTCCTCACCAGCTAAATTCTATAATGACATCTACAACATTATTCCCCCTCCCCTCCCAATAGGTCATGGCTTACACATATCCATGCACAACTAACTAACACGTACCTACAAAACCGCCCCAATAACAATTTACTAAACTCCCCCTCCCCAAAAATTTCCCCTACAGAAGAAACACTGTCCAGAAGAGGCCAAATTGACCTCGCCCGGAGCAGATCAGGTCACCACCCAAAACTCTTACAATATAAATATAGATTCAAACTAGACAATGTTACCTCCCCCAGATGTCACATTTCCCAGGACACAATAGAGCACCTCCTTCTGGGGTGCTCCGCTCTCGACGCCCCCCGTGCCGACTTCTCTATATCTTCCCTTCTCGACCTGTGGAACCGCCCAAGAGCGGTGGCCGGCTTCCTGGAAGCAGTGTGGCCCTCCAATTGAGGTGGGCCAGGGGCTATATATATATATATATATATATATATATATATATATATATATATATATATATATATATATATATATATATATATATATATATATATTATACATATATATACATATATATTATTATTATTATTATTGTTGATGATCATATATATATTATATATATATTATTATTGGTATTGCTATTATTATTGTTATTATTAGTAATATAAGTTTTTATTATTATTGTAATATTATTATTATATGATTTTATTATTATATATATATATATTATTATTATTCTGATATTATATATCTTTTATTATTGTATATATTTACATCTGTGTTATCTCACTATTACTATTATCAAGTTTTTATATATATATATATTATTTATATATATATATATATTACATATATATATATATTATTATTGTTGTTATTATTATTACTATTAATTATAGTTATTGTTATTATTATTATTACATTATATTATGCATATTACATATATATATACATACATACATATACATATATTATACATACAATATTATTATTATTATATTATATATAGTAAGTCAGTACAGCAGTATAGATTATATAAAGATATAGAGAATATATATTATATATTATATATATATATATATATATATTATATATATTATTATTATATATATATATATATATTATTGTTTATATTATTTATATATATATATATATTATTATATATATATATATATATACATATATTACAGCAATATATATATATATAAAGTTATATATATATATATATATATATATATATATATATATATATATTTATATATATATATATATATATATATATATATATATATATATATATATATATATATATATATATCAAGATAAAAACAATTTATTTCTTCTCTTGAAGTATTAAGACATCCTTGAAGATTCTGGTGTTTACTCTTAAATTTTGTATTATTTGAAAGTTGTTGTTTCATTTTTCCAAAGTAATCCTTTTCTCCTCCTTACAACTCCAGAGTTTCAGATGTGTTCTTTTATCCGTCAAATGCCTTTGAATTGTTGATTTATCATTGTTGAGCGAACCAAAATTTGTTAGTCGTTCTACGAAAATATAAACAAAAGTTTTTGAATTTGTTAAATTTGCTGAAAAATTTATTAGACAAATGTTTAATCTCTTTTTTAGCGTTTTATTTTTGTAACTTTGATGATTGTGAAAACAAATTGTTTTGAGTCTTTTTCAAAACTGAAAAGGATAATTTGGAATTAAATCTCAGAAGTTTATATATATATATATATATATATATATAGTAAGAGTTATATATATATTATATATTATTACATATATATATATATATATATATATATATATATATATATATATTATTATATATATTATATATATATATTATATATATATGTATATTTATTATATATTTATATATATATATATATATATATATATATATATATATATATATATATATAGAAAATATTTATATTTTTTTTATATCTATATATATATATATATATATATATTTAGCATAATGAAATAATTTCGGATATATATATATATATATATATGGTAAAATTCAATTTTTCGTCTGAGCTTCGATATTCGATATATCGAAATATATCGATATATCGATATCTATCGATATCGATATCTATCGATATCTATATATATATATATATATATATATATATATATATATATATATATATATATATATATATATATATATATATATATATATATATATATATATATATATATATATATGAAATCTGTGTGTACCTAACCAAAACTTTATCATAACCTAGACTTAAAAAGCCGTACAGTACGACCTATCTGGACGGATCGTCGTTGCCGTAGACATTAGACCTAACCTAGATGGATTG
>JABUQX010137043.1:17500-28289 GCA_015478945.1 Trachelipus rathkii | reverse complement strand
ACTTTTAAGAGTATTTTGGCAACAAAAAATCTATCATTATTTCAAATTGCAAGGGCAATTTACTCTAGGTTCGGAGACAAAGTATTTAATTCTTTTAAAAAATATCAAAAATTTAAAATTTTTGGTGATAAAACAAATTTGTTAAACAAAAAAGATTTCATTGTAAGAGCAAATAAAATTTTTAATTTTTACAAAGATTAAAAAAACCTTTTCTATTCATCACAATGTTTCAAATAAAGTATTTATTTGTAACAAGAATGTAATAATTGTTATTTAATTTGAATTTGATTCGAAGTCAAATACGAAATTGCTGAAGGATAATGATAGGGTAAAACTGCAAAATCTGCAAATCTCCTTTATTCAACCATCTTATGAAGGTATTATGAACACATTAAAGCCTAAAGCATGTTTGTGCAGCTGTGGTCTATGGCTTTCAGACTCATCAACCCAGTATATTTTAATTTTCTACCCAGAAAGTTTAATTTTCTAATGACTCTTTTTATTAATCAAGCTATTACATAATTCTCCTTATGTTATCGATAATTCAAGCAGAGAACTTTTTGCTAAAACTTTGACAGCTCACCACTGAAACAAAGTTTTTTGTGTTTTTGCCTCTTCGTAACTAAGTAAGTGCTAGAAAGAGAAAAAGATGTTTTCATTTCGAGTTAAGAATAAGTGATTTAAATCTCCTTTTTAAGCCATTGTTGACCAAGTTTTAAACATCCAAATGGATTTGCATCAATTTATGTCGATGAGGAAGTCTCATAAAGAAAAGAGTTGGCTGACAAAATACGAAGAACAAACCCTAGAGATAAACAATAAATACGAGCTGTAAGAGATGGTAATTATTGCGGCTTATCATTTTTTCAAACAAAAAATCTCTTAGCTTCCGGCTCCCGGCCCGGCTCCGACCCGGCGTCCAAAAGTATAACTTCCGGGGGCGACACAGGCAACCTGTTCAATTGAGAAAGAAGGAAGCTGCCGTTCGCGGCTCGGTTCGCTGTTTGAGCAACATTGATTGTAAATTGTAAAAAAAAAAATTTATTGCGTCGTTGCCGACTTCGGGTGGCCACACGGAAAAAATGCCCGACGTCCCTCGACTCCGACTTCCAACTGCCGACTCGACTAAGACTTCCATCCAGCTAAAAGCATAAGGTCACGACGATAAAGACTAAATCCAAATGTAAAGCCGTAAAAAAATTCGGTATGAAACTGCAAAGGCGTTATTAAGGTAAAATGGTTCAGACAATGTGGTGAAGCAAACAAAGTGTAGTGACGGCAAAAACATTAATAGACCGTGCATGAGCAAAAAAAAAAAAAAGAAAAGGGAGTAAAGTAAAAAGAAGAAGGAGCGCAATCGGAGGAGGAAAACAGAAAAGCCAAATATACCGTGTTGTACAAAAAAGTGAGGTGAGTGCATGGGAAACTGGAGTGACTAAAGACAATATGAATAAAAAGAGATCACAAGAGAATGACACCGATATATAGAATAAGAATAAATGAGATATTATAATATAATAGATTAAGTGATAGAATAGATAATGAGAGAAGAGAAGGAGAGTCAGGATGGACGATAAGCGGATCGGAATCGGAGCGAAGAATTCGGCTGGGTGGTCAGGAAGCGCAAGCGAGCGGGAACGGCAAAAGTATACCGAGTCGCGTGGACATCGGGGATACAAGGCGGAAAAGAATGGAGTGCGAGCGGTAGGAGAGGGCAAAAACAAGTAGGCGAAGGTCGGCCGAGGGGTAAGGGCAGGTCGGCCGGATGCTCGAGTGAAGGAAAGAAAAAACGGAGGAGCGGGCGGCCCATCGTGAGCCAAAGAGCAGGGTGAGGGGGAGGTGAGGAAATCAAGGCAACAGGCAAGGGGGGCGGGGGATCAGATGGAAGAGGGGGAAGAAGATAGACCCGGGGAAGCGAATGGAGCAGGGGAGAAGAAGAGTGGGGCCGACGTGAAAATGGGACGGAGAAATAAATCAAGCCGCGCCCGTCACATCGTCACACAGCAGGAGAGAAGAGTGCGGGCAAAAGGGCAAGAACGGCAAGAGGCCGCGAGAAAAGGGCGTGGAGGGAATAAGACAAACACCAAAGGTCAGCAGAACACAACAGGACCAAAACCGGGGCGGACACTCGGCCCAAGCCAGATGGGTACAAAAACGGGGAAAAAAAAAAAGCAAGGCAAACAACGATGAGGCCAGGGAACCGTGCGGCCCCAATAGCGAGGCCAGATGAAGAAGACAAACGTAGATGGTAAGACCACAGGGCACAATGAGCTAAGATGTATACAACCAAGAAGGACCAGAGTCATAGGGCGGCAAAATGAAACAAGAAGACCGGCCATACCAGACTGCAATGCAGTCAAACCGGGGAGGAAATACAAGAGGGGGAAGTCGGGGGGGAAAAACAAAAAACGTGGGAAATAGGGAGGAGAGACAAAGAAGCCACAAGAAATCAAGGCAACGCCAAGAAGTCCCAAAGGAAAAGCAGGGGGGAAAAGAGCAGGAAAAAAAACGAGAGACGTTACAGTAGCAGAGGAAAAACACAGGGAAAAAAAAGTGCAGCAATGACGACTAGAAGAATCGGGCGGCACCTAGCGACCAACGGGAAAAGATCGGAAATGAAAAACAAGGAAAAAAAAAAGTGGCAACCTAGTAAGCAAAGAAAAAAAGGAAAAACAGGGCGCGGACAAACCAGGCAAGGACCACAAAGCAATGGCAGTCGCCAAAAGCCCAAAGTAGTAAAAAAGCAGGTGAAAACCAGAAAAAAACGGGAGACTAACAGACACAGGAAATACAGAAAAAAAATGCGGGCATACGAACGAGAAGAAGCGCGCACCGGAGCGACCACGCGGAAAAGGACAGGGCCGGAGGAATGGTTAAAGAGAAAAGAATGACACCATTTACCCAAAATGACTGAAAAATCAATTCGCGTACGTGCATGCGCTTGTTTAGCGAAGCAGACTGGCTGCAGCAGCACTCATGGCTGATGGCTGCAGATATATATATATAATAATATATAAAGCGTTTCGACAGGTAGATTTGGCCGAAAAACACAAAGAAACCATCCCGATACTATACACAGGAAGGAAAAAAGGGAAAGAGGAAGAGAAAATGCACCAAAAAAAGAGATAAAACAGAAAAAGCAAAAGCCCCGACAAGAACAATAAAACGGCAGCAGGCCTGCAAAAATATGCAACTGCGCCCCCCAAAGGAAAAGGACGCGCAATAAAGACAAACCCGTAAAAGCGAGCACGAAAACAAAAGTGAAGGGCACGGACAACGGGAAATGCAGAGGTACGGACAAGAAGATGAAGAAAGCTCAAAGCCAGAGAAAAAAAAGATAAAACAAACAAAAAAAGAAAAAGCCAAGGAGGGGGAAAGACGAGACAATGGGAATAAGAAAAAAAACGAACAAAGAACACAAAAAGAAAAATCAAACAGAAGGAATAGACATTGAAAAAATAGTCGGGACAAAACGACAGAAAAGAAGGAAGAAGACAGATAATAAAAAAAGAAAAAGAAAAAAGAGAAATGAGAAGAAATGATAGACAATACAAAATGAAAAGAAGAAAAAAATAAAAAAAAAAAGAGAAGAAGAAAGAGAAGAAAAAAAAAAAAGAGAGTGAAGAGAATTCAAGAAGGAGATATAAAAAAAATGAAAGGATGAAATGAAAAAAGAAAAGAAATAAAAATAAGAAGAAGAAAAGAAAAAAAAATAAAAAGAGAGAGTCAAGAAGAGAATATTTCAATTCCTAGAGAAATTATTGAATCAAAAAGAACAACGCACGGACGACGACGAATGCGAGCCTGCAAATGTGAGGGGTCCCATCACGAAGAAATGATGATGAAGAAAAAAGAGAAAAAAATAAAAGAATAAAAGCTACGCAGATAAATAGAAAAAGTATAAGTTCCGATGCGAGAGAGAAAGAAAAAAAAGAAAGAAGGTAACAATTATAAAAAGAGAAAGAGAAAGATAAGATAGAGAAAAAGAAAGAAAAAGTAAATAGATGAGTTAGGGATCGGCGTGCCGGCGGAATACACGACGGAACGACGGGCGGGGGAAAACAGAAAAACAACACGAGAGACAACGGGAACAAACACCAGGACCCCCCTACGACATAAAAAACGCACACACATACAGCATTCAAACACACAACACTAAACTACAACTATAATGGACGAAAAGATTGAATAGTATAGACTATCGAATCAATTTATACAGATATAGCAAAAACGCGAGAGACAGGAAAAGGGAGGTAGACTGGGAGGGAGAAAGAGACAGAGGTAGGGAAAAACAGTGATATCCATCTAAACGAGCATAACTCAGTTATATGGACAGCAAAAACAATATTTAATATGATTAATATATATATACTCAGAATATATATATATATAGTAGCATAATAATAATAATGACCTTACAATCAATAAAGATATAAATTACAAAACACAAAATACAGCAAGAGAAACAGATGATAGAAGAATACTAATATCACACAATTTATTATCCATAGATACAAAACGCTAACCATATAAAACTCGAATGAGGAATAACATAATATAGAGCTATAAAAGTAGTTATATATATTGATTAATAAGGTCCCCTATATATCAATATATATACTTATAATATTAATACTAAGACAGGAGATACCGCCGAAATGATATAATAAATAATTATGATAAATTAGTGAAGTATGGGACGATTCCTATAAAATTTAGCAGGCCTAGATATGGCGAATCCTAGATTTCCGTAATATCCAGTCAAAAGTGCGATTGCGATTATCAAATTCTGGAATATAATAAGTATAACTAATAGATAAGTAGATTAGTAATATAATGAATAATATATATATAATATATTAAAGAGATATCAAATTTGATATAATATAATATATATTATAATAATATAAATATAGGATATATATAATATAATTTAAATAATAGAAAATAAAAGAGATAAGACTTTATATGAATATATTATATATATATTATATATAGATAATATAATATTAGATAATAATGATTAGAATATATATAATATATATAATGATTAAAAGAATATAAAACTTAAAGTATAAAGTATATATATATATATATAAGAAATAGATATAAAATATGGAACGCAGGATGTAGTAAGAGTAATACAAAGCAAAGTGTAGAGGTCACGGCTCGGTCAAGGTATAACCGAGAATAACCCTCGAGTAGTGCACAGGGTCAGGCGGCGATACGGAATAAAGATACATAAAATGAATGAGAGCTAGTAACAGGCGAAGTTATATCTTAATATTAAACACCAGTGTTTAATAGTAATACAGAAATGAATAATTTTTTACCACAATCACTATTAACATCACACAATGTACTAACGGAACCATAACTCATGCTCAAACACAATAAACATTAACAAACAATATCGATCACAGGCAATAGAATGAATGATAGATGGCATACGAGCACGGAAAATCCTACAAGAGAAAGGCGAACCACAATACGCAACTCATAGTGTAATGCTAATCAACTATAACCTAACCACAAAAACAGTAGCATGATCACTAGCAGCCTAAAATAGATCCAAGTATAATAATATATGATCATACGGGCTCGAAACCATACATAACCATCATGGCCTTGAACTATGACTAAGGGGCTCAAGTACTACGAAAGATACGGTACGACCCAATAGTAACAATAAAAAAGAATAATAATTAAGTATATATAATAAAAAAGAAATATATAAATAAAAAATAAATAAATTATATATTAATATATAAAAGAAAAGATTTAAACAATTAATATAAAGAATAAATAATATAGTGTTATGAATGTACCTACATTTTTGCATAAATCAACCTAAATGTTATAGATTGTTAAAAAACCAAAATAAATTATGTTATATGGATAGGTAAAATATACTTCTAATAATAATTATTTATACTATTAGCTTAAAAGAAGTAAAATATTAATTTGTTAGTTAAATTTAACCATTTTGATTTATTAACCATATGAAAATATAGCATAATTAATAAAAATTAGTAACGAGTTTGATTAATACAAAATAAAAGAGAGAACTAAATTAGTCTATACAGTTATATTGGTTACTATTAATCAAAAAAAAATTCACTATATCTTTATAATGATTACTAAAAGCTGAAGAATCTTTGAAAGTACAATAAGTATAGGATCTAGTATTAGTTGTTAATAGGTTAAATCAATTATGACTCTGATATGACAGAGATAGAGTTGGCAAAAACTAAGTATAATTAACAATTTTCTTCACGTTATGCTGGAAGATTGAATCGGATATTATAGTATGAACAACATGCACCATAAAGCCCGGCAGATGAGTAGAATCTGAAATTCATTTACCAATCTGATAGAGGCATCTGTGGAGTTATAACAACTAGTTCTAACAGAGGCAACAAGAAAGAGCGCGAGAACAAGCACAGCATTTATGAAGTAGTAGCTTCTAAGACATTACCAAGGCACAACCGCACGAAGATGAACATAGGAGAAAGGTTACCATGTTATTCGATTACGCAACCATACCGTTAGCTAAGGGAGACTTTCTGAAGATAATGTTAATATAAAGGGTAAAAATTTGATTCTAATCAGATGATGTATTCTCCATCAGTCTAACTTTAACCTTTCCCTGAAATAACAATCTTCAATTTTTTTTGATACTAAATAAGAACTCTAGTCAAGATACCTTCTCTCCGCATTACGCATGATGCAGAAAATCTTACATTCTGACGACTCGTAATCTTAATAAGAGATGGTACATATTTATTAATCTAAATAAAATTAACGAAAAATAAATAAAAACGGTAGAGAACTAATTCTCTCAAAGGACTGAAGTAGTTAGAACCTCATCATACGGGGTCGCAAGCACCTCTTAATCTATCCGCTTAAACCACACGGATGTCATGTGGTTTTGAATAAGGATGAAGAGGCAAAGGCAACAGTGCGGGGGAAAACCATTAGGCCTTAAATGAAGGACAGGGTATTATTGGCATCAAACTCGCCTATTTCCTCCCTGGTCCTTTTATGCAATAACCAATTAGTAAAGGTATCAACTTCGACAAACACTCGCAATGCTTAAGAATATTCTTCCCTTATTTATATTGAATATATCTGTCCTAAGGAAAAATGGTGAATCGAATTAAAGCGTATGAAAAAGAATATAGGTATGAAAGAACAAGATTCTTTATCAAGTAAATGAGTAAATTAGTACTAGAATCTTTTTTTTAAACTGATAATGTAATTTCATCATGATCATTTAGTACTGTAGACCAATGTCGATACCTAAATAGTTCACGCATTTCTTTTCTGAGAATTACACTTGATAAAAAAAAAAAAAATGCACACTCATAATTTCATATTTAGAGAAAATTTAAATTAGCCGATAGCCATAAATGAATTACCTTGCTGGAAGCATCCAAAATCTGAAAACTATTAGGTGTTTAAGTTAAGATAACGAAAACTGTTAGTTAATTGCCTATTATGCACATTTATCACAATAATATATTATAATCTTCTATAATCATTTACTACTAAAAATAATAATTAAACTTATTTAATTAAATTGTAATAAAAACTTAAAAGGGTAAAAAGTATATAAATCTGAATAAATTAAAGGAGAATATAAATTATATTAAGAAGACTTGGAGTAGTGAATAATCAATGATAAGTAAAGCTAATAGCACTAAAGTATAATTACATTACAAGTAGATAGGAGAAAGTTAGGCTGAAATCTATTTTTATTAACTGGATAGGAAATTTTTAATGCTCCTCATCATACTTTCATTGTTTACAGAAAGTTTATCTCATAAAAATAGTTTACAAATTTCAAACGCATCACTAAGCAGTTTTCACTAAATGCAAAAGTATCAAAATTCAATTTTTCACACAAATAATTTATTGAGGATGTTAAATTAGCTATATATATAGATAATGAATACACAGATAGATTGCCATTGATATCTTGTGGCTCAATAAATTCTGAAGAATTAATTAAATTTTAAAGTATTTTTACAATTTTTCAAAAGCTTATTTCCTCCAATGCTTCTTACTAAGCATACAGGTTGTTTGAATGAATCACGGTGCAGGTGATCTGGAATGAGAGCGTCTTTTGTTACAAAAATTGTTTATGAAAGTCAATATGAGTACTGGCTATTACATCTGGTTGGGTAATAATCCTGATAAATCTGTGCCTGTGGTAGAAATTAAATCTAGGTAGTATTCTTCTACCTTTGGAAATGCTGGGGGCGTCAGTGATAAGTTAAAATGACCTGACGATTTGAGTGTTGACATAGGGATATTTTATTATTTTATTAAGTCTCTGATGTTCAAAGTATGATGGCATCATTGAGAACTAGTGCCCAAGAGTGTAAAAAGTCAAGTAGGTAAGTTTCTGGGGAATCCGTAGCTGTGTAGATCCTTCAGCCATGATTAGGTTGATGATGGTGATTGTCTCGCGATTACGTAAACTGAATATTGTATAGCAGGGAATATTGAAGATTGCGTTCGATTAACATTTTAAGGACAAGTCACTTGATATTTAGATGCCTGATGTGAGATACGTGAAAAAGAGGTGAAACTTGCGAAGTTGATAGAGCATTTATTTCATGAACCTCCAGATTGTTAGCAGGCCTACAAGGCAATAAATTTATTTCACTGCTCACCTTACGAGTTCACGGGGTAGTATAAAGTTATTGAAGAAACATGTTACATTAACTAATGACTTAACGAGAAACATTGTCCTCAAATAGTCTGTAACCTGTCTTGAAAAAATCCTAAAACATGATATCTTTAGGACTTCTACGTAAGAGAAAAGATGGCGACCGGCTCAATCCAGTTTTCTTTAATTAAGACTGTATATACAAGAACTTGAAATTTAAAAACCAATACGGCAGATTTCGAAATATTGTCTTTGAAATATCATAAAAGATCGAATAAAAATTATTTTCGAATTAGTGATAACCAAAGAATCAGCGTCAAATGAAACTCGCTATAATTTTGCCGATTCGATTCCGATTCGATTCCTGAAAAACAGCCGATTCTTCCGATTCCGATTGCAGATTCCGATTAATCGTCCCATCACTAATATTATATATATATATATATATATATATAATATATATAATAGTAATATATACTATCATATACTATATAATTATAAGTATATAATAATATAATATAATATGCGTAATAGAAATATGTGTTGAAATACTTCATTTTTATATTGTCTTTTAGGTAATTCAGAAGTTTCACATGCAATAACAAAACCGTTAAATTTTTTGGTAAACAGGTTATGGCTTTTCTGTTTTCATACTAAGATGGACGCTCCTATCCTATTTTTTAATTTAGATCATCTCTTTATATTTTTATTAATTTTTTTTGAACTATGCACAGATCTATTAAGATTGATTCTTTGAAATTTCAAAAAATAACTTGTTGCTAAAATTGTCTTTGAATCCATATTCGTGTGAATCATAACTGTAAGTTTTGGTTATCTCATTCACGCGCGCCCTCTCAATGTATTTTAAGGCCTTCCATTTTGGTTTTAGTATATATATAATCTTACATGACCCTCAAATATCTATTGAAAAACTGAATGCTTGTATATATATATATATCTGGAGACAGGATAGAGAAGTTGGAGTCTGAGACGGAGTCGGGTCGGGGCAAATTTTATATGTTTACGTTGGACGAGTCGGAAACGAGCAATAATAATTTATTTATTTTAATTAAATAAAATGTTGCATTAATGAAACACGAAGCCAAGATCGTGAAGCATCAATTCATATTAATATATTGACAGAATGTTGAAAACGTTTGTCAGATAACCCGGAAAAGTTATAAATGTTTAGGAGCAGGATCAGTCGAGAGCCGGAGCCGGAATTCTCCGGAGCTAATGAGATTTTTTGGTTTGAAATGATAAAGCCGCCAAATAATACCACTCTCTACAGCCTCGTATTTAATTTTGTTCTCATATCGGAGTTAAGTTTACATTACGTTATTTGCATCCCAGCACAACTCTTTACTTTATGAAGAACTTCCTTCACTCTGCATAAATTAGATTGCAAATACATTTGGTCATGTTTTAATAAAACATGTCGTCAAACAATGAGGCTTAAAAAAGGAGATTTAAATCACTTATTCTTTTAACTCGAAAGGTTTGAAATACATCTTTCTACTTTCTAGTCAACTTACTTAGTTTACGATAGTAAGGCCAAAAACCACAAAAAACTTTGTTTCAGCTGGTGAGCTGCAAAAGTTTTATGGCAAAATAGTTACTCTGCTTTGTTCTATAAAAGGTTAACATACAAGTTACGTATTCATGCCTTGAATTAATAAACAACAGAGTTAAGTAGAGGTTGCGCTTCGCGTGAAAAAAAATTTTTAAACTACTGGTTTCGCTGACCGGTACGAGTATGAATCCAGCATCACAAACTGCTATTGTGTAAATTTTGAATTCATAAATACCTTCATAATTGGTTTGAATTAAAGGATGATTTGCAGATTTATTACCCTATCATTTCCTTCAGGCTTCAATTTCGTATTTTGGCTTCGTGATATCAAATTTCATATGTAAATAACATTATTACATTTCATTGTTATAATTAAATACTTTATATATATGATGAACATTGTACACTCTCAGAACGTCAACCCTAGTGAATAGAAAGTGGTTTTTATATAATTCTTTGTAAAATTAAGAAATTTATGTTGGATTAGTTACAATGAAAAGTCTTTTTTTTCAAATTATTTTTTGAGTATTATTCAACCA
>JABUQX010137043.1:10000-12500 GCA_015478945.1 Trachelipus rathkii | reverse complement strand
TATATATATATATATATATATATATATATATAGATATATATATATATATATATATATATATATATATATATATATATATATATATATATATATATATATATATATATATATATATATATAAGATACTGCATAATTACGATTTAATCGAAATTCGTTTATTATAAAACTTCAAGCATAAAGATAACGATGATAAGAAGCTAGTGCCAAATGGTCGACAGGGAAAATGGTCGACATTTAAAATAAATCAGGTTATTTAGAGTTTCTTTAACGAATCCAACAAAACCTAACCTAACCTAACCTAACCTAACCTAACCTAACCTAACCTAACCTAACCTAACCTAACCTAACCTAATCTAACCTAACCTAACTCTAAATAATCTAAGCTAACATAACTCTAACCTAACCTAAAATAATCTAACCTAACCTAACCTAAAATAATCTAACCTAACCTAACCTAAAATAATCTAACCTAGCCTAACCTAGCCTAACCTAACATAATCTAACGGAACCTAACCTAACCTAAACTAAACTTAACCTAACCTAACCTAACCTAACCTAACCTAACCTAACCTAACCTAACCTAACCTAACCTAACTTAACCTAACCTAACCTAACCTAACCTAACCTAACGTCTGCGGGGGAAATTTTTTTGATGTTGTGTTGACCATTTTCCCTTTCGACCATTTTGGCTAGTCCCCACATGTTTCATTTTAATAAGTTTAATCCTCTTTTTTTTTAAAAACATTTCCTTCAGAATTTTCTTTGTACTTTCAAGTTGCATTTTGATATATAATGACAAAAAATATTTTGAATTAGTTCATTAATTCCTATATCTTATTTATTTTTTAAGGAATTATTCAAATTATTATCTTTTTATATATATATATATATATATATATGTTATATATATATATATATATATATATATATATATATATATATATATATATATATATATATATATATATATATATATATATATGATTTTGATTTATTGTCTTTTTACGACCATATTCATCTGTGTTGTTTATTTATCTTCAATCTCTCTTTAGTATCCTAAATTTTTTGACAATCTAAGCACCAAATTAGGGGCACAAATAATCGTGTAGCTTTTGTTCAATCATCATTGCTAGTGATTTCAGTGTTCACCACCATCTTCACCATCAGCATCACCACTACTATCTTCACCATCACTATCATCACTATCACCATCACTATCTTGATTGTCTTTCTACTATCATCACCATCACCATCACCACTATCTTTAATCTAGTTTGAATATGCCCTTCGTGAGATTGTTCAGAAATCCATTACTTTTGGCAAGGTTAACCATTAGGGTATAGCTCTCTCTCAAGTCGTATTCCTGACCGTCTTGAGATGAACTCAATATATCTCTCTCTCTCTCTCTCTCTCTCTCTCTCTCTCTCTCTCTCTCTCTCTCTCTCAATAGCTCTCTCTCAAGTCGTATTCCTGACCGTCTTGAGATGAACTCAATATATCACACATCTTTCGTCTTAGAATATTAGGGATTTCCTCATCACTGTAGGAATGATTCCCCACACTCAGCGAAGATACTTCTTTGAGATTTTGGTACCGAAAATAAATCTGGTATGCGGTCTTGCTTCTCTGGCTTTCCTTAAGGTGTCTCTTGGAGTGAGCAGAGCATGTAATAATCGAAGTGACTCACTTGACTTGCGTGAAAGTGTTAATTTCATTCTCTTTCATTTTGATTAAAGATCATAAACCTTAGTTTAACAATGACTGTACTCAAACTATTTGCACAGTTATGTTTCAGTATTTATACTATACAGTCTTAAAACTCCAAGAATTCATTGGTTATATTTAATTAAAAGACTGTAAAAGATGTATTATATGCAATATCAAATACTCCTTAAAATCAGTTGAAACTACAGAAATCTTTTAAGTTCATCTTCTCCCAGTTCTTTCTGATACTTTATAAATGTCAATTTTAACTTTGATTCTTTCTTTTTTCACTCTTCTGAGGTCTTCAAGGTCTTTTAAATATCCTTCGCTCAAATCTTTGCTTCAAATCCTACCAATGGCGTTACCGATGTTAATCCTTCTTACCCATCAATTTCCAGCTCATTTATAGCTAGAAATGTTATTTCTTATAGAAATGTTATTTCTTATAGAAATGTTATTTTTGCTCTACCTGGGCTTAATGCTAGGAAGGCATATGATCTTGATAATATTCTCACATGGTTCTCAAATCCTTTGCTTCCTATGATAAATAGTTTCTTCTATGCCTATCAACTTCTATTCTCTATATCTGCTGGAGGTGATATCTCTATTCCCTTCTATCTGACCCTTAATCCTCCGCCCTTTGGTAAATCTTCTGCTATTCTTCTGGGCTCATTGAAAGCTTTCAATAATAAAGACGGTCATGAAAATATGGTTTCCTAACTTCTGCTTTTGAAATCTCATTTCCTTCGAAAGCACGACTCAAAACTTTCTCAACCATTAAAATTCCTCTATGTTT
>JABUQX010137042.1:0-7500 GCA_015478945.1 Trachelipus rathkii | reverse complement strand
GGCATTATTATAATTATTATATATATATATATATGTTATATATTATATATATAGTATATATATTATATATATATATATATATATAGAATGAGTATATATATATATATATAAAGAGAGTATATATATATATATATAAATAGTATATATGAGTATATATATATTATTATTATTATTTTACGTAAATCTTTCTACATTTGCATATATATATATGATATTATATATATTATTATATTATATAGTTATACATTGTTTTATATATTACATTATATTATTATTATTACACATATTACATGTATTACATTATTTATATTATTATTATATATTATTATATATTATTATATATATATTATATAATATATATATATGTTATTATATATGTTATTATATATATATTATTACTTATATATATATTATTATATATATATAAATTCTATATATAACTTATATATATTATTATTAATATTTATTATATATACATTATATTTATATATTATGTTATAATGTTGTTACATTTATAAGGTTATATATATTGTTATATACATACAATATTACATACACATATATTACACACATGTTATGTTGTTATTGTTGTTGTATTTGATATGACTGCATACATGTTATGGATATATATATGATATATACATAAGGTTATATATACATATATGTATATGAGTGGTATATGTTATATCTATATCTATATCCGATTGAAGTAAATCATAGAGAGTACATATATTTAATGCAGAACAGGAAAACCACTTCAGCTAAAACTATCGAATAGTTATAAACTGAACTGAACATGCGTGAATCCATCCACATTCACTTGAGGTCAGAGATTCTATTTACAAAATTATTTATATTTTTTATAAAATATTAACAAGAGGTATGAAATTCAGTAAAATTTAACTGAAAAATAGGTGGGAAAATAGCATAAAACGTCATTGAAATATATGAAAATGTGTTCAAAAAATGAACAAATCCATCATTTGTTTTCTCATGGAGATTGAAATTTAAGTCTCAGATAATGACATATAGGTATATAAAATAGTTTTACACAATAGTAGATATATATTATAATGAGAACAATATTATGGAAACAATAGGAACAACACAAAATCGTAGTTTCATTATCTACGTCGGAAACTATTTAATAGATTTGAACACTTGGAAAAAGTTTTAACAGATTTTTGTGAGAATAAATGGAATAATTTATGGTAATTAATTGTAAATATAAGAAAATTGAAGATTTATTTTGTAAATTAAGTAGTAATATAGGTGATATAGCAGATATGTTTGTAAGACAGTACAAGATTTTGGAAAAATAGATAATAAAGAAATTAATATTTCTACGATAGCTGAAACTCTTTTCATAAATGGTTTTTCACTTTAGAAAAAAAACTTTTTAAGTTTATAAGTTAAATGGTGATATCTTAAGAATATTTATAATATTTTCAAGAGGATTCTCAATGATTACTTAACAATGGTTTTGGTTTTAGGTTTTAGTTATTAAAAAGTTAAGACTTAGGAATATTTCTTTTAAATGATATTTCTTTTAAAAGATGGATATATGACTGTTCTAGTGATAACTAAACAAGTTTTATAGGGAATTTATTTAATTTATAGATGAAAGATATCGAAACGATTGGGGACCTGTCAGTCCCCCCGTCCCTCCACCTAGAGGCGGAGAGACCCTGCAACTGATACTATTCCGTGTCTAGCCCTGAGGCGGGTGTGTCGTTAGTTTCAAGTCATGAAAATGAAGCGTTACATAGTAGGCATTAGGTATATATAATGTTTATTTTTTCTTTTAGCGTCTGGTAAGAAGTGTTATACGGACTGATTCCCAAATATGGTAGATTGTTTTTCGAGTAGAGTTGTCATACTTGGTTCGAGTGGCAGAGAGGCTGAGTGTCCAAAATTCTGGACTTTGTGCATGAAAGTAGTATATTTATAGGTGAGGTATATATATATATATAGTGTAGTAAATATATATACTATATTATATATATATATATATATATATATATGGTAATATGGTAGTATAGTTATGTGTGATATATGGTCAGGCCTCGTAGAAGAGCCACAGATCCATATCTCGAAAACGTGTACAATAGCTACCTGGGGAAAAGGAACATTGTGAATGCCTTTTTAAGGAATTTGCCGAGTAAGGAAAGAAAACTACAATTAGGCGTACAGGGAAAAGGAATACAGTTTTTTGGAATTCCTGGGTTAAGAGTTTATTATTACATGATATATACTGAAAAGATTATTGTAATAATTATGATAATTGGAGGAGGAAAGCCTTCATAGAGACCTTTAGTACGGGTACGTCGTTAATAATAGAATGAGAGACTTTCTAGTATAGGATTAAATGTTTTTTTTAGACGAAGAAGTTATTAACCGATGGCAGGAGTCGGGTTCTCTCGGCCTTCCGCCGGGAAACTACGGGTAGGACTATTCCACCCACCTCGGGCAGCGGTCGCAGGAAACCTCACTCTTTGGTATTTGAAGGTGTCGCGGGGGTTTCCTCCGCCCCTCCCCTACGGGGTATGGAAAACATCAACCCCTGTGTTTCCCGTCGGCTCGCGCCCCTACATTGCCGTGTAAACCTTTACAAATAATATAGTATATATATATATACTTTCCCCCACCGGCCCCCCTCCCCCTTTAAAAAAAATTAGGCAAGTTTTTTTTTTTTTTAATTTTCCTAACTAACAATTTAAAAGGATTCCAAAAATGTATTTTCTTTTCCCTTGTAGCTATTGTAGTTCTTAGGTTTTTTTTTTACATTTTCCTAAACTAAAAATTGTTACCAGGATTCTTTCAACAACTGTCATTCCTTTTCCCTGTAGATTGTAGTTTTCTGAGAATTTTATGGGATTGTGGCTCTTTCTAGAGGCTTGCATTATTTATATACTATATATACTTATATATATATAGTAATATATTATATATATATATAGTATTTATATACATTTTAAGTATTTTATAATCTATCATTATATATATTATATATTATATATATTGATACCGATATAATGATGACCCATAACCAACTCCATATACACTATCCAGTCTCGTCTTAAATGTGCAATCGAGTTCACTCAATCTCTTTGGCAAACCACTTCCAAAATTTACCCTATTACTGGATAATAATTGCGACTTCTTATATTTCCTAAACGTTTTTAACTGAAATTGCAAAGTTGACAAATTTTTCAAACCTTCCGGTTAAAGATTAAAGTCATTAAAAATGATTGAATTAACAATATTTGTACAATAATTTAAAAAATTATCTAAATCGTCTGTAATATTTATTCACACAAATTTGCTTACACGACAATTTAAAATGTTATAAGTAATATACGAGATTAGATTTATAAGGCTCCTAGCTCCGGTGGTCACTGAAACGAAACGTGCAACTTACGACAGATATTACAAAATGATAAACTCTTACAGCTATAGCAATCATTGCAATTCACTGTATTAAAACCATAAAATTTTTAATTCACAAATTTGCGGTATCAACTACCTATCATTGCAGGCCAATTTTAGTAAATTTTTAAACGAATATTTACTTGTTTTTAAAAATTTAAAACAAGAAAAAAAAACAGAAATGAAAAGCCTACTCTTCCGAATTCTTATCTTTCGTTCCATGCTCCAGGTAACTCTCTTGGAAATTTCCTCACGCGACATTACGCATGAAAACAAGTTTATTTCTATTGCAACTACTCTTCGTTTTGTTACAGAATATTTTGAAATATAATGACTTTTTATTCAAATCTTTTACATTTATTTGTCATCGTACTCAAAATTCTGATAAACAAATTCTAAGACTTATACCAGTGATAAAATTGGTGCGAACCTATCGATTATCTGTCTCAACAACAAACCATTAAGTATAAATTATTTGCTGACATCTCAACGACGGCTAACGAATCGTTGCATTTTCACCGATGTCTCAACAAATCCTTGGGACTCTTCTGTGACACTTTTTGCATGTATATAGTAATATATATATATATAATATATACTATATATATATCATATATCATAGTATATACTATACTATATATTATATAATGTGATGTATTGGTTAGTTATTGTTTTATATAGGTGGTAGTGCGTCTTATTAGTTTGTTGTTGAGTTATTGATACGGTGTATATATATAAGTTAAGAGGGCATATTTTATATTTATTAGTTTCTGATCGGTTTCGTCCGTAAACCTCGGACATCTCAGAGTTTCGATTCTAAACATTGAATGAATTATAAATACAAGGATTTAAAAAAATTAAATTACAAACTAGATTTAGATTTTAGCATATCATATTATATTCCTGCAACCATAAACAAAACAACTATACCCTGATATCTCCACAGTCCATCAAAATGGTTACACTCTCATGTGAAAGTTCAAAACTGAAAAGTGATTTGACCTTATTAACTATAAACATATCAAAAATTAATAAAGTTCAACGCATTGTCACTTAAATTAAATATGCATGATAGTGCTACAAATCTAATAATCTAATTGTAAGCTCTTAATTTTTAAATCTGGCTTAGCTGAGTAGAATTTTCATTCAACAATTGTTTCTGATCGGCAACTCGAAGACTTCTCGGGTTGAAGAAATGTCCGAGGTTTACGGACGGAAACCGGTCAGGTTCAAAAGAATATAAATAGTGCCTTCAGATATGTTTCGTAAGTTACAAGACATATTTCTAACTAATGAAGCTGTTAATGAGGCTAGCGTGTTAATCACTCTAAGTCCTTGGCTTGAGTAAATTCGAAAGAATGAAATGTCCTTACTTTTCAAAGTAAGAATGGTTCAGTAAATGGAACAACAACGATAACAACAACAACAACAACAACAATAAAAATGACATGAAATCACTTCGGCTGTGACTGAATTAATACGTTAATTAAATGCCTGATATGGAAGACAATATAGGTTATAGTGTTGCAAAAAATTAAACAGCAAAATCAATATGTTTTTTCGACATGTATATATAAATGAGTTTACATACCAATATTTAACAATAACTTGACTTAACCCAATCTATAAAAGGAATAAACTTCAGAATATTTCGTCAAGCCCTTATTACTTTTATAAATCTAGAGAACAAATTATTGGATTTGGTGATACTTGGTAACTATAGGTGTAATGCGGTTATCTACAGTACGTGCGTTTTTCAGCCTACTAAATTCTCTTTCCATCTCTAATACTTATTTCTTGTCTAAGTAACACCTCTATATTATTTACAAAGATTTGAATAAGGTAAGAAGGGAAATAAAAAAAACATTTTATTATTTTTCATTTTTATTATCCAAAATTTTTATACATAGAAATTAATAAACGAATATATTATCTATACAGGTTTTAAAATACCATTAAATCCAAAGGGCATGGTCCAGAACAAATTTTTTATATAAAGATGAGTTTATTGGTTTTGTGATTCATCTGCGCTTTCAGCTTTTTTTGTGCGGTAATTCTTATTCAATATCCTCATCATTGTCCAACTGTATATCATTTATTGCCTTCACTGTTGCATCCTCATGTTTTATATCTTCGTACAATGAATTGTCGTGACCTACATTATTTTCTGATCATCTTCCAACCACTAACTTTTGCGGTTTCTAGAAATTTATGGCTTCCTTCGTATAGTTGCTAAAGTCCTTTAGCCTTTACAATTTGTTTTATACTACTATTCTAACTGCAATAGCCTTTGGACGTGTGCAAACAAGGATACACCGCATATCCCATCCCCGTACTAAGAGATTTCGTCTGTTAGTTCACCTAAGAATTTCCTTGTTTCAGGAACTTCACCATTTTTTTCAGCAACAAACACGCAGGAGTCAATATCGCAATATAAAACCCTGTGCTTAACCTTATTAAGTAGCTCGGATGATTTGATTCTAGCGTAAGCTGTAGTGAATGAAACAATAGGAATGTTTATAGCTGTTGAAGAACGTTTGACTAAATCATTCTTCATAATGGTCACATCATCTTAGTTCCTATTGGAATGACTTGTTTGACGTCTATATCATGTTGATTAAATAACTCCCGCACTTGTTTATCACTATCACCAACTACATCTTCTCTAACAGGCGTATTTTTGGCAAATTTTCTCCAAAGAAAATTGAGGCACAGTTTCGCAATGAAACTCATCCTTGGGTGTCCTTAATATTGTTTATATCGAATTCCACTCTTTCGTTTTAATGGAAAGACGTATGAACTCTTTTAACTTTTCTTCGAAATTAGGATCATATTCTTGAATATTGCTGGGCAGTCCTGATGCTTGTGTTTTCATTTTTAAGAAATAGTTGACATACTCCTCAAAAATAAATTTCTTATTAAACGACCCGACTTCAAATATTTTGAGAATCTTATATCCTATCTTTAGCACCAGCTGTATTTCGGGTGTAGTATATACACCATCTATAGCACTTTCATTCTCGCTATGAGTGCATTTTTCTAGATCTCGTCAGCACATTTATCACAGAGTGGGAACATTAACTCCTTTTTCATGCATTCAGCGAGAACGGTAGTATCTAAGTTCTGAGGTGGTAGAACCTTAACAAAGGCAGTACCAAAATACTCATCACTGAGACCATTCTTAAAAGATTATAATGTCTGATGCTTTTCTTTTCTTGTTTCTTGGGAAGCCCTCAGGGATACTTCATTCTCTTCTGTACAAAAGGATAAAGTGACGTGTAATTCAAATACATTATCTTTTTTCTTTCATATACTGTATTATTTATTGAACAGATATGTTTTAGTTTTTTTCTGTTTAAACATAATTTAAAATGTGTTTATATTTATTAAAAGCAAAACAGTCACATTTCTGATTGAGTATTGACTTGCTAAAATTTTGCTGGATTTTGACAATGATTAAGACGATGTTGGTGCCAACGAATGCTTCTTAAGATGCTGATCCTAAGAGGTCCTGATTGAGGCTGATCCACTGAGAATGACGAGCCGTTTTATATACAGCTTCTCACTGAAAACATGCGCAGGTGCCAAGTGTCGCATCACGTGCAATTGCCAAGTTTAACTATATTCAATAATTTAATCTTTAGATTTTTAAAAGTAATTTATCGCTTGATGAAATACTTTCAAGTTTTTTGATAGATTAAGTTAAACAAAGTTTTTGTTAATTTTGATATATAAAAACAAGTATAATATACATGTCAAAACAAGAATGAATGGTATTGCGTAACGTTTTGTAAGACATTAAAGTTGTCAGATTATAACGTCTTTTCTCAAATATATGTTAAGATGTAACTAAACTATAAATTAAAGAGAGGATTAAATGTTTGTCTGTATATTCCATGTTAAACGTTTATGTAAAATTATATAATTATAAAAACTATTAGTTTCCTTCTACAAAGAACTTATTTTTATTTTATTTTTTTACAACATGTGAGATTGTAAAACAAAATGAAGATACATATATGACTTAAATCAACTGATTAATTTGACACGGAGGAGTGGAAAAGGGTGTGT
>JABUQX010137041.1:17500-22500 GCA_015478945.1 Trachelipus rathkii | reverse complement strand
ATTGCGAAAACCCGTCCAAGAAATTTCATGATTTACCACGTGTTATATACAAAAGTAAAATTAAAAATTAAAGTATTATTTTACGTGCCTAGGGTGACTATCCTATAAATATTCATACTTGGCGATCAAGCAAATTATTTATACAAAGTAATAAAACAAAAAGTAAATAACCTATTTCTTACCTATAGCAAAAACCATTCACACATCAAAAATAATTTAAATGAAAATTTGCATTCTTCTAATAAATTGCAGTAAAGCTAAAATTTTCAAAGTAATAAACTTTATGGTTAAAAATGATAGAACATTAGCAGTTCCTCCATTTTTCAGGGGATACCTATTTCTTGTGTCTCATAAATTATTTGCCTCATGTTTCTAAATATCTTTTACTTTCACATGGATGGACGGTGGAGCGAAAGGTTATTTTTATTGCTGTTTTTTTTTTTACAAATTCATAAACTATTTCCAGTGTTTTCCACCAATTGAAAGGAATATCATTGTCTTTCACTGGTCAAAGTAGGCAAACTTATATATTGTTTATTTCTTGATTTAATTCCGTATGTTAGCATTTTACTTTTATGTAAAATATTAATCACATCGTCAGAAGAATGGATCTTTCTTTTTTCACTCTCACTTTCTTTTCTGGATGACGATTTTGATCCCACAATTTCTTTAAAACAATCCATTAAAGAAGTGAAAATGGAACCTTCAGCTTTCACTTTCCCCATACGTGAATCATCGTCCAGCAGAGAGTCGTAGGAGTTTAAATTTTCATTGCATTTCTTCCATGGCTCAATGACCAATTTTTTTTTTGATTCATCTGATTCATGGTTGAAAAATTAGCTTGAATCGCAGATTTAAGAAAGTGCTACACACAAAGATTTATCACACAGAAACTTATTAAAGTCTTTTTTCTACTTGATTTCTTAAGCTTTACACAGTATGTATTATTCCACTGAGTTTTTGCTTTAATTGCCTTATTTAAAAATAGATTTATTGCTGAAATGGAAGGGATCACTTGGGTGACTGTTACTTCACGTTTAATGCGTGTTTTATGTGATGTTGTCAAATGGCTCAAGTAAATGGATTAATTTCTCTTCCACTGAAAAATCAGTCAACATTTTCTGATTGCATTCAGCAGCGTATATGGATTGGGGGAACTTTTTGTTCAACAATCTTTTAAGCATATCATAATTTCTGTTCCAGCGTGTAGAACGTCTTGAATTAATTTATGTTTGACATTCAGCTGCATCAGTAAAGTTTTAAGCTTGCAGCTGCCGTTGTGAATGGTGAAAATGAGAGGATATGCTTCTTGCAAGTAAAATAAAATATCTTTAACAGATTCTGACATAATATTGAATCCGTGAATGCATAGTTAGCAACAATTGTGAATAAACATAAATTGATGCAAGCCACTTCTCCCTTTATACCATACCATGTTTGGTCCATATCCCGTATACGAATGAATTCTATTTTTGGAATATTGAAAAAAAATGTCAAAGGCCCTTATTGGATCTGACAAATGACAAAGATTTTCGCCATATTGGATACAAAATTTTGGCAATATTTTTATTTTTTTGGGAAATAAGTTTTTTTAATTTCAATTTTAAATTGAAATAACTTTCCCTTTTGTTGAACGTTAATTTTGGTTTATAAAGCATATTCGCCCGAATTAGTTCGGCAAAAGCCGATACCCGAATATTCGGTTTGCCGAAAGTCCAATACGAATACTTAACCTCCGAATATTCGGCACATCCCTAATATATATATTTATTATTATATATATATATATATATATATTATATATATATTATATATATATATATATATATTATATATATATATATATATATATATATATATATAATATATATAATATAATTATATATATACGTAATATATATATATTATATATATATAATATATAATATATATATACTATATATATAATAATATATAATATATATAACTATATATATATATTTATATAATATATATATATATAATATATATATATATATATATATATATATATATAAAGGGTTGTTTGGTTTTAATCAACACGTTTCTCTTTTTTTATTTTAAATCAACTAAAAACCATTTTTTTAATACATTTTCTAGTAAATAGCAATTAAAAAGTGCTTTAAATGATAGCATATAGCTATTACATCATAATTGTATCTTTGTATAGTAAATAAATTGGAGGAAAATATTAGTAACTCACATATAAAAAATTTACAACATCAAAATACGAGTTTAATAATCAAAAAACTAATACCTTTAATAATTTTTTTAAGATGTTAAAGTAAATAAATATTTCTAATGATTTAGTTCCAAAGTTATTTTTGAGAGTGAGAAATAGTTCAAACAGTTTACCTTTCCCTAACTTTTAATTTATTACAAATTAACCGTACACATTTGTTCTTTATATTTATTCATAATTTGAAAGTTCTGTCTTAGCAAGAACATAATGTTAATAGTACGGTACGGTTATATATGATATATAATATATTATAATTATATAATATATATATATATATATATATACCTATATTATATAATACATATATATATATATATATATATATATATATATATATATGTATGTATATATATATCCCAGTGGGCAAAGGTCAGGTTACCAAATTCTACCATAGTTTTGAAAAAAATGAAAATCAGGGCCAATTAAAGGCGACATTCTCCGATCCACGCGTGGTCTTGAAATTGTGCAAATCAAAGGAAGTTGCAAAAATAGATAAAGGAAATGTGTTCCAGACTTTACCAGTAGAGTACGTGTAAGATAGATTGAGCATAGCAGTTAAGTATGGGTTAGAGAGTTGAACAGAGAATGGACGAGATTGTGCGAATGACGAGTCCCACGAGCTCTCCTCAAAGATGGAGGCATGCGACTGGAAAATTCAGAAGAACAGTGTCAATTGTAATGGCAAAAGTATAAAAATATTGATGCAACGTTTCGACAGCTACAAAGATTGGAGAAAGTTAGTGAGAATAGGAGAGTTGAGAAGTATAAAAGCATTAGACTACACCTTATGAAGGAGAGCATGATGTGTGGAACCACCCCATGTATGTAATGCGTACTCCATACAAGAACATACAACGACCCTATACAAAGCTAGCAGCTAAGGCGGTGAGAAAATATTCCGAATAAATCCTCAGAACACAAAAACTTCTCAGAAGTTTGTTAGAAAGAAGATAATGTGACCCTTTAAAGAAAGATAACAAGAAAAGATAATATCAAGAATAAGGACAAAAGAAGTTTATAGTTGTGCGTTTTCAAAGAAGATATTATAGTTGTATGGAAGATTATGTCAAGTATACTCATGAAGTATCTGAGTTATTGAGGTATTAAAAACAACCATGTTTTCTTTAATCCAACTAGAGGCACAAGAAAGATTAGAAGTCAGTTACTCCATGGCCACCATCCTAGCATCATCTATCTGCTGTTGAGTGGGTCATGTTTCAAATTGGAATGAGTAACGAAGAGTGGAGTTATCGGCTTAAGAGTTGATAAGAGACAAAGTAACAGCAACATTAATGCAAAATAGCAAATGAATTGGGATAGAACAGAATTATTAGGAGCAAAACTTTTGATATATTTAAAGGATAAAATGTGGCTATCTACAACAGTAACCATAGAACGACAGGAACGAAATTTAAGAGAAGGTTAAAGAGAGAAGGATAAATACCGAGGATGGGTAGTTTGAAAACTAAATCTTTGTGGCAGACTCTACCAAAAGCCCTTCGATGTGTCTAGCTTCACAGCAAAAGATTTACCGAAATGAGGAAGAGCAGAGGACCAAAAGTCAGATAGAAGGGAAAGAAGATTACAAGTCGAGCGTTTCTTACAGAAGTCATGCTAGCAATCAGAGATAAGATTAGAATGTTTAAGATGTTTCTAAATCATCCTGTTAAAGATAGATTTGAAAACTTTTGAAAGAATAGAGGTAAAAGGGATAGGACAATGATTAGATGATTGATTTCATTCAGCACAGATTGAATGAGTGCAGTCTTCCAGCAGGAGGAAAAGGTTGAAGTTGATAAGCAGAGACGAAATGGTTTTCAGCGTGCAAGCTCAGAGACGTAAGTTTAGAAGACTACAGAAGGGATACCTTCAGAACAATCTGCCTTCTAAATGTTAGACTTAGAGAGAGCAAGAATAACATCCTAATGAGTTGGAGGGAGGAGGAAAGGAGGAATAGCTCCAGGATAGTCTAGAGTGGAATTAAAGGTAAAGGTTAGAGAAAACAGTTCAGCTACCTTTAACAGAAGTTAAGGTTTGCAGTACTACAGTCTGATATACAAGAGGAGGGAAAGAGAAAGAAGCAAAGTCAGAGTTGACATTTTAATGTTGAAAAGTGGCAGAAAGAGTGAAAGGTAGAGGAACGAGAAACATTGTCGCATTTTCTACTGAGAAAAGTTTTTTAGGGTTTTGAAGTTGATTTTGTGTGATTCCTGGATGAAATGTAAGAAGCAAGAGTTTCTGGTTTTAAAGGCAATAGTCATTTCTGAAGCTTGAGTTCCTCCAGGGATTTGCAAGAGAACCAGCAGAGTTAAATCAAGGTTCATCAGTTCTAGTTCAATAAAAAGAAAAAGAATGTATGCCTCCATATATATATTATATATATTTATAATATATATAATATATATAATATATATATATAATATATATATATATATATATATATATATATAATATATATTATATATATATAATATATATAATATATGCTAACTACTAATAATTATATCATGGACAATCAATCCTTAAAGTCTTTTTTATTTAAAACTGCCCAAAAATCTGTGGATTTTCCTGAGCAAGAGAAGAAAGGAAATCATTCAGTTGAACTAAAATACCCGAAGGAGAACATTGAACTCCCTAACTACTACTCACCTTAGACGCGAATGGAAGCCAAATACCTTTTTTTTTTTTTTTTTAATTGGATATAAACGAAAAAAATGGGAAACCGCATTACACAGGTATT
>JABUQX010137041.1:0-5000 GCA_015478945.1 Trachelipus rathkii | reverse complement strand
TAAAAGACATCTTGATAGATCACCTCCTGCCTCAAACATTATAACAACTTCCACACCTAGAAGGTAAAAACCCACACCATCATTATACTATTCTAACATATACAATAAGCTTCCTTCCCCCTATCCCTGCCTCCAGATACGCCCATTACTAAACACATTCAAACTCAATGACCTCTAAGAAGGATCTCCGCATATCCACCAAATAACACCATACTTCATGCACATTCACCCGAAATACCTCCTACGGAGCAAACTCTGGAACGTCAAAACCGCGTAATGATGTCCCTCATTCGATCTGGGCACAATCTCTCCCTTCAAGAATAAAAATTCAAAAGCACCCTTGCCCCACTGTCAAAGATGTTTTTCCCAGACTAATAACGACACATGACATCTCTTACTAGACTTCAACACGATTATTCTAACGGATCCTTGGGCCCGCCCAACTGCGGTGGCATGATATGTCAAGGTAGCCCGTTTCTAGTAGGAGGGGAGTGGGGGTAGATAAAGTAAGTATATAGTAATATAATATATATATATATTATATAAATATATATAATATATATATTATATATATATATTAATATATATAATATTATATTTAATATAAATATTATTATATATATAATTATAAATATTATATAATATATATATATATAGTATATAATATATAATATATATATATATATAAAATAATATATAATATATATATATATATATAATATATATATATATATTAATAGGAAAGCTCTGTGGCAGGTGTTAGTGAAATATGGTGTTGGTGGTAGGCTTCTGAATGGAATCAAATTTATGCAAGACGATAGTGAAGCATGCGTAAGAATAAATGGTTGAAAGTGATTGGTTTAATATTAATAGCGGGGTGAGGCATTGATGTGTTATATCTCCTTGGTTATTTAATTTACATATGAATGGGGTTATGAAGGAATTAGATATAGGGATAGTAGGGGAAGGTGTTAGAATGATGGACAATGGAAGAAACTGGAGGGTGCCTGCTTAATTAATATGAGAATTATTTGCCTATTAGCTTGGGGAAATGCTGACGAGGAGTTTAGAGGAATGGTAATGGGTGTTTGGCAGGGTGTTTTAAAAGAGGGGTTTGTAAGTAAATGTAGTTAAGTGTAAGGCTATGGTAGAGAGTAAGGAGAGTTCGTGGTATGAAGATGTTTGGGTAAGGAGCAATTGGAACAAGTATTTAAGTTTAAATTTTTAGGATATACGTTGGATGAAAAGAAAACGGATGATGCACTGTAGTAGGAAAGTTGTGAATCGTAGGAACGTGACTGGTGCAATTAAATCCTTGCTGGATGTAAAAGGACTAAGTTTTTATTGTGCTAGGGTTTTGCATGAGGGTATGTTGCTACCTGTGTTAATGTATAGTAGTGAAACTAAGGTATGGAATAAGAAGCATTCAAATCACAAGCGTACAATGTGTTTCATATGGACAATCTTAAGATTTGCTGTTAGGTGTGAGAAAGAATGATAAGGAAAGAACGCATTTGGGAGTTGTGTGGTGTGAAGAAAGGATTAAATGAGGGAACAAACGGCAGTACATTGAGATAGTTTGGTCATATGGAAGAGATGGATGATAGTCGATTTGTTTAGCGGCCGTATGGTGTGAGTGTGCTGGGGATTGATCGGATGGGATACCGCAGAAAAAGTGAATTGAGTCAGTAAAGAAGTGTCAGAAGGAAAGGAATGAGAGTTTGGCAGAGCGCGAGAAAATAGATGCATTAATGGAGTGTGGAATCGGAGGAAGTTTTAGAGATAGGAAGATAGTTTTGGGCTATCGCCCAGGGATGAAACCCCACGTTGATGAGATACCACAAAGATGTCGGTCAGACAGTCTCGTGAAGCTTTAGGTGTATTTTTCTTGCTGCGACAAGTTCTCACTTATGGGTAAGGAGTGAACGGTAAGGGGGCTTTCTTTTTGACAGCTGTTCTTCTAATACTTTTCTGTTTCCGGTGTATGCATAGCTTACCCTTCACCACCTACATCTGGGAGAAAGGAGATAGACTAATAATAAATATAAATATAATATATAATATATATACCTAATATATATATATATAATATATAATATATATATATATATATATATATATATATATATAAATTTATAATATATATATTATATATATGATATATTTTATATATATATATATATATATATATATATACATAATATAATATTATAATATATATATATATATATATTATATATATATAATATAATAATATATATATATATATAATATATATTATATATATATATATACATTATTACTAATATAATATATAATATAAATATATATATTACATATATATATACATAAATACTATATATATATTATATATATATACTTAATAATACTAATATAATATAATTACTATATATATACGCTAATATATATATCATCAAACTATCAACCTCTTTCCCCGACAGACTGGGCAGGTAAGGTGCGTAAACATGCACGGAAACCAAAAAAAGTAGGAAGCAATTGATACGCAAGTCGAAAAGAAAGCCAGGCTTAATTACCCGGACCCTTTCAATACCTTTAGTGAGAACTGTCGCGAGTAAAAATCTTACCGCCTAGAGCTATATATATATATATATATATATACATATATATATATATATATATAGTAATATATAATATAGAATATATATATATATATATATAAATATATATATATATATATTATTAGATAAATAAATATATATATAATATATGTTAAAAATGTTGCCACCACTCACGGGCAGAACCATATTCAAGGAGGGGGTGTCATTATTAAAATTATCATTCATCACTAACCATCACCAATCAACCATCCCATATATCCACCATTAAGATAGTTATATATTGCCACTAGGCCCTAACAATATATCTTCATCCTTATCACTAAAAATTAGTTATACTCTTAATTGAACAAAAATAGAAGCTTCCTTCAATTGCCTAGTTCCTTATTGGGATTTCCTCTCCTCAGACAGTATCTATTCTTCATCAAAAAATATCTTATTGTAGAGGATTAATCATCAATCTCCGAATATTGGATTTTATACATGGTACTTTAATTTTCCTCTGCCATATTCTCTGTGATTGATCTTCTTCAGTCATTAAATGCGCATTTGTTTAACAGCTTTCTTTTTGCAACAGTTTCATGGATTTCATCCAACATCATTGCTTCTAAATGTTTCACTTCACTAATATCAACGTTAATTTACTAAGAGTCATCCATTAATCTACTACCAACCATCATGAATTCAGCAGACAGCTTGTTCAAGAACATGCAAAATAGCGACAACGAATCAAGGAATGCACAAACTCCAACACAAGGTAAACGGAACTACTATATACATCCTCTATATAACACTAATATACACCTATAATTCAATCACCCTACCTCATCACTTTCCTAGCTCCGATACCTTCACAACTCCAAGGCTCGGAGCTAAAACTGACCTTACCCTACTACAAACTACTATACTATAAACCCCCTAATCACCCTATATACCCCTACTATTATATTTATTTTATACTATATCCTATAATAACGACCTATACATATATACTACTACTAAGATCTAATATACCTAATATCATCACCCCTATACCTATTACTGAAGCTACCTATACTACTATACACCCCTACTACTATACTACTAACTACTCACCCCCCTCCTCATATCATCCTATAGACTCACCACTCTACCTCTACGATTATATATACTATACCTACTCACTATATTTACCTAACATAAATACTATACCTACATATATACTACTCACCCTACGATATCATATACCTCACACTATATACCTATCATACCCTATATATATATATTAATATATATAATATCCTACTATACTACCTATAACCTCATACTATACCCTACCTACCCCTATACCCTATCAGTATATACCCTATATACTATAACGACACCACAAAGGACTGCGATTACAATATTCTGAATAATTTTATATCAATTGACTCGACCTCTGCACCAAGGTCACATTACTTCACACACTGAAAACTGACAGTTCACACAAATAAAATCATAGATCCCCTATTCATCCAAGAATAATAATAATAATAAATAATAAATCCACATTTAATAATAATAATAATAAATAATAACTTACCATAAATAATAATACCACATAATAAATAATAATCAATACCAATCATAATAATAATCAATAATCAATAATACAAATAATAAACATAATAAATAATTAAATATAATCAATAAATTATAATAATAATCAATAATATAATAAAAATAATCAATATAATATTAAATCACAATAATCCCAATAATAACTCACACTAGTAATAATAAATAATAATAATAATAATAATAATAATAATCATAAATCATAAATAATATAAGTTAATAATAAAAATAATAATAATAAATAATAGATAATAATAATAATATATAATAATAAATGAATAATAATAATAATAATAATAATATAATAAATAATAATAATTATAATAATAATAATAATTAATAAATAAGAATAAGTAATATTAAAATAATAATAATAATACTAATAATAATAATAATAATAAATAATAATAAAATATAATAATAATAATAATAATTATAGATAATAAATAATAATTTAAAATAATAATTAAAATAATAATAAAATAATAATCAATAATAATAATAATAATAATATAATAATAAAATAATAATATAATAATAATAATAATCATAAATATAATAATAATAATCAATAAACTATAACTAATAATAATAATAATAAAAATAATGAACATCAAATAATGATATAAATATAATTATTGATTAATATCATTCATTATTAATTGACTATAATTAATCTCATTACTTATCTATTATCTATAACCAATATCATACTATATTATTCAATATATCACATCACTATTCATTATTATTTATCCTATTACTCTCCTTTTATTACTTATTAATTCATAATTATTATTGCTT
>JABUQX010137040.1:0-16247 GCA_015478945.1 Trachelipus rathkii | reverse complement strand
TAATAGGTATTTTCCTTTTTAAGAGTTATTTGCAATTTTAATAGGTATTGTCCTTTTAATAGGTTTTACCTTTTAATAGTTATTTGCCTTTTTAATAGGTATTGGCAATTTTAAGAGGTATTGCCTTTTTAATTAGGTATTTGCCTTTTAAGATGTATTTGCCTTTTAAGCTAGATATTCAATTTTAATAAGTATTTTCATTTTAATAGGTATTTGCATTAATTTTAATAGGTTTTTGCACTTTTAATATTTGCTTTTTTAAGAGGTATTTGCCTTTTTAATAGTATTTGCCTTTTTAATAGGTAATTGCAATTTTACTAGGTATTTGCCTTTTAATAGGTTTTTTGCTTTTTAAGTAGGTATTTGCCTTTTTAAAAAGCTATTTGCAATTTTCATAGGTATTGCCTTTTTAATAGGTATTTGCCTTTTTTAAATAGGTATTTGCCTTCTAATAGGATTTTTCTCCTTTTTTATAGTATTTGCCCTTTTAAATCCAGTATTTGCCCTTTTTAATAACGTATTTTTATTTTTAATAGGTATTTTGCCCTTTAATAGGGTATTTGCCTTGTTTAATAGCGTATTTGTTTGGTTTAATAGGTATTTTGCCTTTTTAATAGGTATTTGCCTTTTTAATAGGTATTGCTTTTTTAATAGGTATTGGCCTTTTAATAGGTATTTGCCTTTAATAGGTGTTTGTAATTTTAATAGGTATTTTCCTTTTTAATAAGTATTTGCTTTTTAAATAGGTCTTTGCAATTTAATTAATTATTTGCCTTTAATAGGTATTTGTCTTTTGATAGGTATTTGCCATTTAGTAGGTATTTGCCTTTAATAGTTGGTTTGGCCTTTTTTAATAATGTATTCCTTCTTAACAGCTATTTGCCTAATAGGATTTTGCCTTTTAATAGTTATTTGCCTTTTTAATAGGTATTTGGCAATTTTAATAGGTTATTTGCCTTTTTAAAAGGTTTTGCCTTTTTAAAAGTATTTGCCTTTTTAATAGTATTTGCCTTTTTATAGGTATTTGACTTTTTATTAGGTATTGCCTTTTTAATAAGGTATTTGCCTTTTTAATAGGTATTTGTTAGTTTAAAGGGTATTTGCCTTTTTTTAATAGGTATTTGCCTTTTTTAATAGGTATTTGCCTTTTTAATAGGTATTTGGCTTTTTAATAGGTATTTGACTTTTATAGGTAATTTGCCTTTTCATAGGTATTATTGCAATTTAATAGGTATTTGCCTTTTTATAGGTATTGCCATTTTAATAAAATATTTGCCTGTTTGAATATGTTTATTTGCAATTTTAAGTAGGGATTTGCCTTTTTAATAGTATTTGCCTTTTTAATAGTATTTGCCTCTTTAATAGGTATTTGCCTTTTAACTAGGTATTGCCTTTTTAATAGCGTATTTGCCTTTTCAATTAGGTTATTGAATTGTTAATAGTATTTGCCTTTTTAATAGGTATGTGAATTTTAAAAGGTATTTGCCTTTTTTAATAGGTATTTGCCCTTTTAATAGGTATTTGCCTTTTTAATAGTATTTGCCTTTTTAAAGTATTTGCCTTTTGATAGGTATTTGCAATTGTAATAGGTATTTGCCTTTTTTTTAGATAGTATTTGCCTTTAATAGGTATTTGCCAATTTAATAGATTTTGCCTTTTTATTAGTTATTTGCCTTTTTCATAGGTACTTTGCAATTTTAATATGTATTTGCCTTTTTAATAGGATTTGCCATTTTAATAGGTATTCCTTTTAATAGGTATTTACCTTTTAATAGGTATTTGCCTTTATAGGTATTTGCCATTTTAATAGGTATTTGCCTCTTAATAGTATTTGCCTTTTTAATAGGTATTTGCCTTTTTATTAGGGTATTGGCCGTTTTATAGGTTATGTTTGCATTTTAATAGGTATTTGCTTTAATAGGTATTTGCCTTCTTTATAGGTAGTATTTGCCTTTGAATAGGTATTTGCGAATTTTAAAAGGTATTGCTTTTTAATACGGTATTTGCCTTTTTAATTAGGCTATTTGCCTTCTTAATAGGTAATTGCCTTTTTAAAGGTATTTGAATTTTAATAGGTATTTGCCTTATTAATAGGATATTTGTATTTAATAGGTATTTGCCTATTTAATAGGTATTTGTCTTTTCATAGGTATTATTTAATATGTATTTGCCTTTTTAATACGTATTTACCATTAATAGGTAATTGCCCTTTTAATAGGTATTGCAATTTTAATAGGTATTTGCCTTTTAAAAGGTATTTGCCATTTTTAATAGGTATTTGCCTTCCTTAATAGGTATTTGCGCTTTTTAATAGTATTTGCCTTTTAATAGGGTATTGCCTTCCTTTAATAGGTATTTTGCAATTTTCATATGTATTTGCCTTTTTAATAGGATTTGCCTTTTAATAGGTATTTGCAATAATAGGTATTTGCCTTTTTAATAGTATTGCCTTTTTAATAGGTTTATGCCTTTTTTAATAGGTATTTGCCTTTAATAGGTATTTGCCTTTTAATAAGTATTTTCATTTTAATAGGTATTTGCCTTTTTAATAGGTATTTGCCTTTTTATAGGTATTTGTCTTTTTAATAGGTATTTGCCTTTTTAATAGGTTTTGCCTTTTTAAAGGTACTTTTGCAATATAGGTATTTGCATTTTAATACGGTTATTTGCCTTTTTCATAGGTATTTACAGTTTTAATAGGTATTTGCTTTTTTTTTAATAGGTCTTTGCCATTTTAATAAATATGCCTTTTTAATAGGTACTTTGCCAATTTTAATATGGTATTTGGCCTTTTTTAACTAGGTTTCTCTGTTAAAAGGTATTTGCTTTTTAATAGGTATTTGATTTTTTGAAAGGTATTTGCAATTTTTAATAGGCCTATTTTGCCTTTTTCATAGGTATTTGCCTTTTTAAAAGGTATTTGCTTTTTAATAGGTATTTGCCTTTTTAATAGGTATTTGCCTTTTTAATAGGTATTTGCTATTTTAAAAGGTATTTGCCTTTTTAATAGGTATTTGATTTTTTGATAGGTATTTGCAATTTTAATAGGTATTTGCCTTTTAAATAGGTATTTGCCTTTTGAATAGGTATTTGCAATTTTAATAGGTATTTGCCTTTTTAATAGGTATTTGCCTTTTTAATATGGTATATTAGCCTTCCTTAAGTAGTATTTGTCTTTAATAGGTTTTTACCTTTTAAATAGGTATTGCCTTTTAATAAGGTATTTGCAATTTTAATAGTATTTGCCTTTTTTAAAGTATTTGCCTTTTTAATAAATATTTGCAATTTTAATAGGTATTTGCATTTTAATAGTATTTGCATTTTTTAATAGGTTTTGCCCCTTTCTTAATAGATATTTGCTTGTTTTAATAGGTATGCCTTATTTAATAGTAGTTGCCTTTTTCATAGGGTGAATTGCAATTTGTAATTCAGGTATTTGCCTTTTTAATAGGTATTTGCCTTTTTAATAGTATTTGCCTGTTTTTGAAATGGTATTTGGCAATCTTCATGGTATTTGCCTTTTTCAAGTAAGGTATGCCTTTTTAATATGTAATTTGCGCTTCTTAAAGGTAGTTGCCTTGTTTAATAGGTACTTTGCCTTTAACATAAAGTATTGCCTTTTTTAATACGTATTTTCCCTTTTAATAGGTATTTTCCTTTTAAATAGGTATTTGCCTTTATAGGTATTTGTCCTTTTAATAGGTTTTTACCTTTTTAATAGGTATTTGCCTTTTTCATAGGTATTGCAATTTAATAGGTATTTGCCTTTTTAATAGGTATATTTGCCTTTTAATAAGTATTTGCCTTTTTAATAGATATTTCAATTTTAATAGTTATTGCATTTTAATAGGTATTTGCATTTTTAATAGGTATTTGCCTTTTTAATAGATATTTGCTTTTTTAATAGGTATTTGCCTTTTTAATAGGTATTTGCCTTTTTCATAGGTAATTGCAGTTTTATTAGTACTTGCCTTTTTAATAGCGTATTTTGCTTTTTAATAGGTTATTTGCCTTTTTAAAAAGTATTTGCAATTTTCATAGGAATTTGCCTTTTAATAGGTATATGCCTTTTTTTATAGGTATTTGCCTTCTTAATATGTATTTGCCCTTTTTATAGGTATTTGCCTTTTTAAATAAGTATTTGCCTTTTAATACGTATTTGCAATTTTTATTTTTTTAATTAACGTATTTGCTTTTTAATAGGTATTTGCCTGTTTAATAGGTATTGTCTTTTTAATAGGATTTGCCTTTTTAATAGGTAATTTGCCTTTTATAGGTATTTGCTTTTTTTAAATAGTATTTCCTTTTAATAGGCTATTTGCCGCTTTTAATAGGTGTTTTGTCCAATTTTAAAGGTATTTGCCTTTTAAAAAGGTATTTGCTTTTTTAATATTTGCAATTTTAATAGTTATTTGCTTTTTAATAGGTATTGTCTTTTGAATAGGTATTAGCAATTTATAGGTTTTGCCTTTTTAATAGTTTGCCTTTTAATATGTATTTGCCTTTTAATAGGTATTTGCCTTTTTGAATAGGTATTTGCCTTTTTAATAGGTATTGCCTTTTATAGGTATTTGAAATTTTAATAGGTATTTGCCTTTTTAAATAGGGTATTTGCAATTTTAAAAGGTTATCTGGCCTTTAATAGCGTATTGCCCTTTAATAGATTTGCGCCTTTTTATTAGGTATTGCCTTTTTTAATAGGTATTTCCTTTTTAATAGGTATTTTGCAATTTTAATAGTATTTGCCTTTTTAATATTGGTATTTGCCTTTTTAATAGGGTATTGGCAATTTTAATAGGTATTTGCAATTTAATAGGTAGCTGCCTTTTTAATAGGTGATTTGCCCTTCCTTTCATGAGGATTTGCAATTTAATAGGTATTTGCCCTTTTTAATAGGTATTTGCCATTTAATAAATATTTGCCTTAATAGGTATTTGCAATTTTTAATAGGTATTGCCTTTTAATAGTATTTGCCTTTTTAATATGTATTTGCTTTCTTAATAGGTATTTGCCTTTTTAATAGGTATTTGCCTTTTAATAGGTATTTGCCCTTTTAAAATGGTATTTGCAATTTTAATAGTATTTGCCTTTTAATAGGTATTGCAATTTTAAAGTATTGCCCTTTTTAATCAGGTATTTGCCCTTTAATCAGTATTTGCCCTTTTTAATAGGATTAGCCTTTTTAATAGTATTTCTTCTTGAATAGTATTTGTAAGTTAATAGGTATTTGTAGTAGATTTCCTTTATTAGGCCGGTATCTTTGCAATTTTAATAGTATTCCTTTTAAGTTAGTATTTGCCTTTTTCAAATACGGTATTGCATATTTTTAATAGGTACCTGCCTTTTTAAGGTATGCCATTATAATTAAAATTTCCGTTTGAATAGTATTTTGCAAATTTAATAGGTATTTGCCTTTTTAATAGGTATTTATCTTTTTAATAGGTATTGCCTTCTTAATAGGTTATTTGCCTTTTTAATAAGTATTTGCCTTTTTATTAGGTATTATGCCTTTTTAATAGGTATTTGCCAATTTAATAGGTATTTGCACTTTTTTAATAGGTAGTTGCCTTTTTAATATATTGCCTTTTTAATAGGTATTTCAATGTTAAAAGGTATTGCTTTCTTTAATTAGCGTTATTTGCCTATTTATAGGTATTTGCCTCTCTTAATAGGTATTTGCCTTTTAATAGGATTTGCAATTTAATAGGTTTTTGCATTTTTAATAGGTATTTTAATTTTAATAGGATTTGCATTTTAATTAGGTATTTTCCTTTTTAATACGTTATTGCAATTTTATTAGGTATTTGCCTTTTAATAGTTATTTACCATTTAATAAATATTGCCTTTTGAATTAGGCGTATTTGCATTTTAATAGGGTATTTGCCTTTTAAAAAGCTATTGCCCATTTAAATAGGTATTTGCCTCTTAATAGGTATTTGCCTTTTGTATAGGTTTTGGCCTTTTTAATAGGTATATTTGCCTTTTTTAATAGGAAATATTTGCAATTTAATAGTATTTGCCCCTTTTTAATAGTATTTGCCTTTTAATAGGTATTTGCAATTTTTTATAGGTATTTGCCTTTTTAACTAGTATTTGCCTTTTTAATAGTATTTGCCTTTTTAATGTATTTGCCTCTTTAATAGGTATTTGCCAATTTAATAGGTATTTGCCTTTTTTTAATAGGTTTTTGCCTTTTAATAGGTATTTGCCCTTTTTAATAGGTATTTGCCCTTTTTAATAGGTATTTACCTTTTTTAATAGGTATTTGCCTGTATTTGGTATTTGCAATTTTAAGAGGTATTTTGCATTTTTAATAGGTATTGCCTTTTAATAGTATTTGCAATTTTAATAGGTATTGCCTTTTATAGGTATTTGCCATTTTAATAAATATTCGCCTTTTGAATAGGTATTTGCAATTTTAATAGTATTGCCTTTTAATATGTATTTTCCCTTTTAAAAGTATTTGCCTTTTTAATAGCGTATTGAGTTTTTTAATACGTATTTGCAATTTTAATAGTATTTGCCGTTTAAAATAGCTATTGCCTTTTGACATAGGTTTGATTTGCAATTTAATAGTATTTTCTTTTCCTAATAGGATTGCCTTTAAATAGGATATAGCTATTTTAAAACGGATTTTGGCCTTTTACTAGTATTTGATTTTGTGATAAGATGTGCAATTTCTAATAGGGTAGTTGCCTCCTTAATAATAGTATTGCCTTTTTGAATGAGTGATTGCAATTATATAGGTATTTTCCTTTTTAATAGGTATTTTGCCTTTTTAATAGGTATTAGCCTTCTTAATAGGGTATTGGTCCTTTTAAAGGTTTTGTACCTTTAATATTATTTGCTTTTTATAAGGTATTGCATTTTAATAGTTATTTCCTTTTTAAATAGGTATTTTGCCCTTTTTAAAGAGATATTTGCAATTTTAATAGGTGTTTGCATTTTAATAGTTATTTGCATTTTTAATAGGTTTTTTGCCTTTTTAATAGATATTGTTCTTTTTTTAATAGGTATTTGCCTTTTAATAGGTATTTGCTTTTTCATGTATAATTGCAATTTTAATAGGTATTTGCCTTTTAATAGGTATTCTGCCTTTTTTAATAGGTATTTGCCTGTTTTAAAAGGTATTTGCAATCTTAACTGGTATTTGCCTTTTTAATAGGTACTTGCCTTTTTAATAGGTATTGCCTTCTTAATAGGATTTCCTTTTTTAATAGGTATTTGCGCCTTTTAAATAAGTATTTGCCCTTTTAATACGTTTTGCATTTTTAATAGGCATTTGCCTTTTTAATAGCAGGTATTTGCCTTTTAATAGGGTATGTGTCTTTTAATAGTAAATTGCCTTTTTATAGTATTTCCTTTTTAAAGGTATCTTGCTTTTTAACTACGGTATTGCAATTTTTATAGGCTATTTGCCTCTATTAAGGTATTTGCCTTTTCTATATGGTATTTCATTTTAACACGGTATTTGCCTTTTGAATAGTTATTTGCCATTTAATAAATATTTGCCTTTTGAATAGGGTATTTGCAATTTTTAATAGGTATTTGCCTTTTAATAGGTAATTTTGCCCATTTTTAATTAAGGTATTTTTCTTCTAATAGGTATCCTTGCCTTTTTAATAGGTGATTTGCCCTCCTTTTATTAGGTTATTTGCCTGTTGAACTGGTGATTTGAATTTTAATTAGGTATTTTGCCTTTTTTAATAGGGTATTGCCTTTTTAATAGGTATTTGCCTTTTTAATAGGTATTGCAATTTTAAAAGGTACTTCTGCTTTTTTAATCAGGTATTTGCCCTCGTTTAATAGTATTTGCCTTCTTAATAGGAATTTGCCTTTTAAAAGGTATTTGCCTTTTTAATAGTATTTGCCTTTTTTAATAGGTATTGGCCTTTTAATACGTATTTGCATTTTAATAGGTATTTGTCTTTTTTTCATAGGTAATTGCAATTTAATAGGTATTTGCCTTTTTAATAGGTATTTGCCTTTTTAATAGGTATTTGCCTTTTTAATAGGTATTTGCAATTTTAAAAGGTATTTGCCTTTAAAAGGTATTTGCCATTTAATAGGTATTTCCGTTCTTAATAGTATTTGCAATTTTAATAGGTTATTTGCCTTTTTAATAGCGTATTGCCTTTTTAACTAGGTACCCTGGCTGCAATTTTAATATGTATTTGCCTTTTGAATAGGTATTTGCAATTTTAATAGGTATTTGCCATTTTAATAGGTATTTGCCTTTTTAATAGGTATTTGCCTTTTTAATAGGTATTTGCCTTTTTAATAGGTATTTGCCTTTTAATAGATTTGCAATTTTCAATAGTATTGCCTTTAATAGGTATCTTGCCTTTTTTAATAGGTATTTGCCTTCTTAATAGCGTATTTGCCTTTTAATAGGTATTTACCTTTGTAATCAGGGTATTTGTCCTTTTTTAATAGTATTTGCCAATTTTAAAGTAGGATACTTTGCAGTTTTTAATAGGTATTTGCCGTTTTCAATAGGTATTTGCAATTTTAATAGGTATTTGCCTTTTTAATAGGTATTTGCCATTTAATAAATATTTGCCTTTTGAATAGGTATTTGCAATTTTAATAGGTATTTGCCTTTTTAAAAGGTATTTGCCATTTTAATAGGTATTTGCATTCTTAATAGGTATTTGCCTTTTTAATAGGTATTTCTTTTATAGGTATTTGCCTTTTAACTAGGTATTTGCTATTTGTAATAGGTATTTGCCTTTTTTAAAAGGTATATTCGCTTTTTTAATAGGTATTTGCAAATTTTAATAGGTATTTGCCTTTTTAATAGGGTATTGGCCCCTTTTAATAAATATTTGCCTTTTAAATAGGTATTTACAATTTTTATAGAAGTTGTCTTTTTACGCTGGTTGCCATTTAATAGGTATTTGCCTTCTTAATAGGTATTTGCCTTTTTAATAGGTATTCTTGCCTTTTTAATAGGTACTTTGCCTTTTTAATAGTATTTGCCGTTTTTAATAGGTAATTTGCCTTTTTTTAATAGGTATTTGCCTTTTTATAGGTATTTTGCCTGTTTAATAGATATTTGCAATTTAATAGGTTTTTAATTTTTAATAGGTATTTGCCTTTTTTCCTAGGTATTTGTCTTTTTAATAGGTATTTGCCTTTTTCATAGGTATTTGCAATTTTAATAGGTATTTGCCTTTTTAATAGGTATTTGCCATTTTAAAAAATATTTGCCTTTTGAATAGGTATTTGGCCTTTTTAATAGGTATTCGTCTTTTTAATAGGTATTTGCATTTTATAGGTATTTGCCTTTTTAAATAGGTATATTTGCTTTTAATAGGTATTTGCCTTTTTAATAGGTATTTGCCTTTTTAAGGGTATTCGCAATTTTTTTAATAAAGGTTTTAATTTTTTGCCTTTTTTAATAGGTATTTGTTTTTTTAGGTATTTGCCTTTTTACTAGATATTTGCTATTTTAATAGTTTTTTGCATTTTTAATAGGTATTTTGCCTTTTTCATAGCGTATTTCCTTTTTAAATGTATTTGTCTTTTTAATAGGTTTTGGCCTTTTTAATAGGTATTTGCCTTTTTTATAGGTAATTGCAATTTTTAAGTTATTTGCCTTTTTAATAGGTATTTGCTTTTATAGGTATTTGCCTTTTTTAAAAGGTATTTGCAATTTTAATAAATTTTTGCCTTTTTAATAGGTATTTGCTTTTTAAAGGCTATTTGCCTTTCTTAGTAGTTTTATTGTGCTTTTAATAGGTTTGTTGGTTTAACGAAAAAACAATTGCCTGATTATAGATATTTCTTTTTTAGGTATTTTGCATTTTTATTAGGTATTGCCTTTTTAATAGGTATTTTCAATTTTAATAGGTTTTGCTTTTTTAATAGGTATTTGCCTTTATAGGTATTGTTGCCTTCTTAATAAGTATTTGCCTTTTAATAGGTATTTGCTTTTAATAGGTATTGCGTTAATTTTAAAATAGGTATTTGCATTTATAATAGGTATTTGACTTTTTTATAGGTTTGCCTTTTTTATAGATATTTGCAATTTTAATTAGGTATTTGGCCTTTTAATAGGTATTTGCCTTTTTATAGGTATTTGCTTTTAATAAGTATTTTCATTTTTTAATAGGTATTTGCCTTTTTAATAGGTATTTGCTTTAATAGGTATTTGTTTTTTAATAGGTATTGCCTTTTTAATAGGTTATTTGCCTTTTTAATAGGTAAATTTGCGTTTTTAATAGGCTATTTGACTTTTTACTAGGTATTTGCCCTTTTGATAGGTGTTTGATGCAATTTTTAATAGGTATTTGCCTTTTTATATAAGTATTTGCCTTTTTAATAGGTATTCATTTTATTACGGTGTTTGCTTTTTTTTGTTTGTGTCTTTTGAAATAGTATTAGCAATTTAGTAGGGTATTTGCCTTTTTAATAGGTCTTATGCCTTTTTAATGATGTATTTGCCTCTTAACCGGTAATTTGCCTTTGTTAAGTAGGTATTTGCCTTTTATAGGTATTTGCCTTTTAATGATTTGCAATTTTCATGGTTATTTGCCTTTTTAATAGGTATTTGCAATTTAAAGGATTGTGTTTTAATTTAGGTATTTGCCTTTAATAGAGTATTTCCTTGTTTCCGGTATTTGCCTTTTTAATAGGTATTTGTAAGTTTAATAGGTATTTGCCTTTTTAATAGGTATTTGCCTTTTTAATAGGTATTTGCCTTTTTAATAGGTATTTGCAATTTTAATAGGTATTTGCCTTTTTAATAGGTATTTGCCATCTTCAGTATTTTGCTTTTGTAGGTATTTGCAGTTTTTATAGGTATTGCTTTTTTAATAGGTATTTGCCATTTTAATAGGTATTTGCCTTCTTAATAGGTATTTGCCTTTTTAATAGGTATTTGCCTTTTTAATAGGTATTTGCCTTTTTAATAGGTATTTGCAATTTTAATAGGTATTTGCCTTTTTAATAGGTATTTGCCTTTTTAAAAGGTATTTGCCTTTTTAATAGGTATTTGCTTTTTATAGGTATTTGCCTTTTTAATAGGTATTTGCCTTTCTTTTTAATGGGTTTTTTTTTTTTTAATAGGTATTTGCCTGTTTTTAATAAGTATTTGCCTTTTTAATAGGTATTTGCAATTTTATTAGGTATTTGCCTTTTTAAAAGGTATTTGCAATTTTAATATGTATTTGCCTTTTTAATAGGTATTTGCCTTTTTAATAGGTATTTGCCTTTTTAATAGGTATTTGCAATTTTAAAAGGTATTTGCTTTTTTAATAGGTATTTGGCTTTTTAATAGGTATTTGCCTTCTTAATAGGTATTTGCCTTTTTCATAGGTATTTGCAATTTTAATAGGTATTTGCCTTTTTAATAGTATTGTAGTTTAATAATATTGCTCTTAAGGTATGGCAATTTTACATTATGGTATTTTGGGGCCTTTTTTACTAGTATTCTATTTTATCGGTATTTGCCTTTTTAATAGGTATTTGATTTTTTGATAGGGTATTTGCATTTTAATAGGTATTTGCTTTTTATAGGTATTTGCTTTTAATAGGTATTAGCATTTTAATAGGTATTTGCGCTTTTTAATAGGTATTTGCCTTTTAATAGGATTTGCCTTTTTAGGTATTTTGCCCTTTTAATAGGTATTTGCTTTTTATAGGTATTTGCCTTTTTTAATAGTATTGCAATTTTAATATATTTTTTTTTTTTTTTTAATTGTTTTTTCTTTTTTAAAAATTTTTTTGCCTTTTTAATATGTATTTGCCTTTTTAATTAGATATTTGCAATTTTAATAGGTATTTGCATTTTAATAGGTATTTGGCATTTTTAATTAGGTATTTGCTTTTTAATAGGTATTTGCTTTTTTATAGTATTTGCCTTTTTAATAGGTATTGCTTTTTTAATAGGTAATGCAGTTTTAATAGGTATTTGCCTTTAATAGGATTGCCTTTTTAATAGGTATTTTGCTTTTTTTAAAAGGTATTTGCTTTTATAATAGGTATTTGCCTTTTAACATATTTTTGGCCTTTTTTAATTGGTATTTGAAATTTTAATAGGTATTTGCTTTTTAATAGGGTATTTGCTTTTTTTAATAGGCATTTGCCTTTTAATAGGTATTTGCAATCAGTTTAATAGCGATATTGTATGCTTTTTTTAAATAGGTATTTGACCTTTTTAATAGGTTTTTGCCTTTTTAATAGGTATTTGCTTTTTAATAGGTATTCGCTTTTTAATAGGTATTTGCCTTTTTAATAGGTATTTGTTATTTAATAGGTATTTGCATTTTTTAATAGGTTTTTTGCATTTTAATAGGTATTGCCTTTTTAATAGGTATTTGCCTTTTATAGGTATTTGCAAATTTAAATAGCTATTTGCCTTTTTAATAGGTATTTGCCATGGTTAATAAGATATTTGCCTTTTAAAAATTGATGATTGCATTTTTATAGGATTTGCCTTTTTAATAGTATTTGCCTTTTTAATAGGTATTTGCCTTATTAATAGGTATTTGCCTTTTTATAGGTATTTCCTTTTTTAATAGGTATTTGCCTTTTAATATGTATTTGGCAATTTAATAGGTATTTGCCTTATTAATAAGGTATTTGCCTTTTTAATAGGTATTTGCCTTTTTAAGTAGATATTGCAATTTTAATAGTTTTGTTGATTTTAATAGGTATTTGCATTTTTAAAAGGTATTGCCTTTTTAATAGGTATTTGCCTTTTTTATAGGTAATTGCCCTTTTTAATAGTATTTGCCTTTTAGAATTAGGTATTTGCCGCTTTTTAATAGGTATTCGCCTTTTTAAAAGGTATTTGCAATTTTCATGGTATTTTCGCCTTTAATAGGGATTTGCACTTTTAAAAGCGTATTTGCTTTTTAGTAGGTATTTGGCCTTTTTTAAGTTAGGTATTTGCATTTTTTAATAGGTATTTGCCTTTTAATAGGTATTTTTCTTTTTAATAGGTATTTGCCCCCCCTTTAATAAGGTATTTGCCTTTTTAATAGGATTTGCAATTTTAATAGGTTTTTGCTTTTTGATAGGTATTTGCCTTTTTAATAGGTATTTGCCTTCTAATAGGTATTGCACTTTTTAATAGTATTTCCTTTAATAAGGTATTTGAATTTTAATAGGTATTTGCCTTTTTAATAGGTATTTGACTTTTTTAGTAGGTATTTGCCATTTTAATGTATTTGCAATTTAATAGGTATTTGCCTTTTTAATAGGTATTTGGCCTTTTAATAGGTATTTGCCTTTTCTATTAGGTATTTCATTTTTAATAGGTATTTGCTTTTTATAGGTATTTGCCTTTATTTAATCAGGTATTTGCTTTTTTAATAGGTTTTGCCTTTTTTAATAGGTATTTTGCCTTTTTATAGGTATTTGCTTTTTAATAATTATTTATTTGCCTTTTTAATAGGGTTTGCCTTTTGATAGGTGTTTGCAATTTTAATAGGTATTTGCCTTTTTAATAAGTATTTGCTTTTTAATAGGTATTTGCAATTTTAATTAGGTATTATGCCTTGTTTATAGGTATTTGTTTTTGAATTAGGTACTTAGGCATTTAGTAGTGTATATGCCTTTTTAATAGGTCTTTGCCTTTTTAATATGTATTTGCTTTCTTAACAGGTATTTGTTTTATAGGTATTTGCCTTTTTATAGGTTTTTGCCTTTTTAATGGTTTTGGGAATTTTTAATAGGTATTTGATTTTTAGATAGGTATTTGCAATTTTAAAGGTATTTTGCTTTTTAATAGGTATTTTGCCTTTTTTAAATAGGTATTTTCCTTTTTAATAGGTATTTGCCTTTTTAATAGGTATTTGCCTTTTTAATAGGTATTTGCAATTTTAATAGGTATTTGCCTTTTTAATAGGTATTTGCCTTTTTAATAGGTATTTGATTTTTATAGGTATTTGCCTTTTTAATAGGTATTTGCCTTTTTCATAGGTAATTGCAGTTTTAATAGGTATTTGCCTTTTAATAGGTATTTGCCTTTTTAATAGGTATTTGCCTTTTTAATAGGTATTTGCAATTTTAATAGGTATTTGCCTTTTTAATAGGTATTTGCCTTTTTAATAGGTATTTGCAATTTTAATAGGTATTTGCTTTTTTAATAGGTATTTGATAGATATTTGCTTTATAGTATTTGCCTTTTTAAAGGTATTTGTTTTTTTAGGTATTTGCCTTTTTTAATAGGCTATTTGCCTTTAATAGTATTTGCCTTTAATAGTATATTGCCTTTATAGTTATTTGCCTTTTAAATAAGTATTTGCCTTTTTAAATAGGTATTTTCAATTTTATTAGGTATTTGCTTTTTAAAAGGTATTTGCTATTTTTTAATATGTATTTGCCTTTTTAATAGGTATTTGCTTTTTTTATTTGTTTTTGGCCCTTTTTAATAGGTATTGCAATTTTAAAAGGTATTTTGCCTTTATTTAATACGTATTTGGCTTTTTAATAGTATTTTGCTTCTTAAGAGGTATTTGCCTTTTTCATATGTATTGCAATTATAATAGGGTATTTTGCCTTTTTAATTAGGTATTTGTTCATTTTAATAAATATTTGGGCCTTCTTATAGGTATTGCATTTTAAATAGGGTATTTGCCTTTTTACTAGATTTGCTATTTTAATAGGTATTTGCCTTTTTAATGGTATTTGATTTTTGATAGGTATTTTGCAATTTTAATAGTATTTGCCTTTTAAATAGGTATTTGGCCTTTTAATAGGTATTTGCAATTTTTAATAGGTATTTGCTTTTTATAGGTATTTGCCTTTTAATTGGGTATTTGCCTTTTAATAGGTATTTGCCCTTTTAATAGGGTATTTGCTTTTTATAGGTATTATGCCTTTTTAATACGTATTTGCAATTTAATTAGGTATTTGCTTTTAATGGTATTTGCCTTTTCATATGTCGATTTGCTTTTTAATAGCCATATTTGCAATTGAATAGGTATTATTCCTGCACATTCTTACATAGCGTATTTGCATTTTTAATAGGTATTTGCTTTTTTTTATAGGTATTTGCCTTGTTTTTTATAGTATTTTCTTGTATTTTTTTATTTGGATAGAATTCCAGTCCTTTAATAGGTAGTTCGCTTTAAATAGGGTATTTGCTTTTTTTATAGGTATTTGCTTTTTAAAAGGTATTTGCTTTTTTATAGGTATTTGCCTTTTAAGTTATTTGCCTATTTTAATAGGTATTTGCAATTTTAATAGGTATTTTGCTTTTTAATAGGTATTTGCTTAATAGGTATTTGCATTTAATAAGGTATTTGCATTTTAATAGGTATTTGGCTTTTTTTAATAGGTATTTGCTTTTTAATGTATTGCCTTCTTAATAGGTATTGCTTTTAATAGGTATTCGCCTTTCAATGGTATTTTAGTTCCTTTTTAATTAGGTATTTGTAATATAATGGTATTGGATTTTTAATAGGTGATTTGCAATTTTATATGTATTGCCTTTTTTAATAGGTATTGCCTTTTCATAGGTATTTTGCAATTTTTATAGGTATTGCCTTTTTAATTAGTATTTGCCATTTTAATAAATATTTGCCTTTTTAATAGGTATTTGCAATTTTAATAGGTATTTGCCTTTTTAATAGGTATTTGCCATTTTAATAGGTATTTGCCTTTTTAATAGGTATTTGCCTTTTAATAGGTATTTGCCTTTTTAATAGGTATTGCCTTTTAATAGGTATTTCCATTTTTATAAGTATTTGCCTTTTTAAATAGGTGATTTGCCTTTTAAAGGTATGCCTTTTTAATAGAATTGCATTTTAATAGGTTTGATTTTTATAGGATATTTGCCTTTTTCATAGGTATTTGGCCCTTTTTAATAGGTATTTGCCTTTTTCATAGGTATTTGCAATTTTAATAGGTATTTGCCTTTTTAATAGTTATTTGATTTCTTTAATAGGTATTTGCCTTTAATAGGTAGGTTTTGGCCTTTTTAATAGGTATTTGAAATTTTTAATAGGTATTTGCCTTTTTAATTAGGTATTTGACTTTTTTATAGGTATTTGCCATTTAATAGGTATTTGCCTTTAATAGGTTTATGCCTTTTTAATAGGTATTGCTTTTTTAATGTTTTTGCCTTTTAATAGGTATTTTTCATTTTTAATAGGTATTTGCCTGGTTAATATGTTTGCTTTTTAATAGTATTTTGTCTTTTTAATAGTATTTAGCTTTATTAATAGTATTTTGCCTTTTTAATAGGTTTTGTTTTTAATAGGTATTTTGCCTTTTAATAGTATTTGCCCTCT
>JABUQX010137039.1:47500-53496 GCA_015478945.1 Trachelipus rathkii | reverse complement strand
AAACAAAATATAAGCAAACACAAACAAATGCAAATATATATATATATAAGGTTAGGTTATATATAGCAGTATATGAAAATATATATATATATATATATATATATATATATATATATATATATATATATATATATATATATATATATATATATATATATATATATATATATGTGAGCTTTTGAGTATATCATGGCATAATAAAAGTGAAACTCGGCTTATTATAACTATAAAATGAGGATTTTACTTTGAAGGGTAAATTTATACAGAAGAATAAATTCTCCGCGAAAAAGCAAAAAGACATTCACTCTTTAATGATGTCGTAAGTTTTTTAATGGGGTTTAAATCAACTACTACTACTACTACTACTACTACTACTACTACTACTAGATTTCACTACTAATAATAATAATAATGATAACACACACACACCAATTAAATGAACAGGAATAATAATAATAATAATAATAATAATAATAATAATAATAATAATAATAATAATAATAATAATAATAATAATAATAATAATAATAATAATAATAATATAACAAAAAATACTGACGTTATTCCGAAATAGTGTAGCAATTAATGCAGAGGTGAATCGGACAAAATGCCTAAAGTAAAAATGGTTAAAGGCACAATGATTAACAAGCAAAATGTCAATAGAACAAAAAAGTTATTATTAAAATGTTTAATTATTTTATTGTTTTCATCATCGCAATAACTTGACCGATCTAACCTTATGAGGGATGTAAATAGCACCTGTTTTAATTCAGATTCAATCGTTCTACTTATTTAAAATAAGTTTTCCCTCTATCGTAACTCCCAAGACCAACCTAACCCAGCACAGCAACAACCAACCCAACAACTGAAAAAAAAAAAATAATTTAAAATATCAAACTTGAGTGAGATAAAACTGAAATTACTCTCGAGCAATTATTTCATGGGGCAAACGTGACAAGAAGTAACAAAGAGTAACGGATACGTGAGATGATTTAAAACATTTCATACAAATTATAATAAAAATGGAATTCTAAATTGTTTTAGATCATTCGCTCAAAATTTATAGCTTATTTAATTAGTTTATATTGAACTCCTTATTTAAGGAATAGTACTTCATTCCTTTTTTCTGGAAAATAATTGTTAAAACTTTAAAATTAAAATTAATAATTTTTGAAATTTTTTCCCTTATACATTGGTATTTTGTTCTAGACATTCTGTTCTCAATTTTCTTATGGTAGTAGAGTGAATTATAAAAAATAAAGCTAGAAAATAAGTCTTAGAAGCAATATTAAAACAGACATGTATAAGATTCAAAGAATAGAAGAAGATTGTCGACGAATTACTAAAGGATATTATTTAGCCAGAAAAATTACATAGCATAACGCGTGTTATTACTAAAGGATATAATGTAGTTAAAACCATAACACGTGTTCACTAATCATCCATTTAAAAATTTAATTCTCATTTTATTCTAATTTTAACACCATTATGTAATTGCAATCCTTTATTTCATTTTGCTCGAGAAATATCATAGAAAATAACATTTATAAATCGTTTCTTAGTGGAAAAGTAACGGAGATAAAGAGGGAATTTAAAATTGAAGATGGTGATTTGTAATAAAAATCGATGGAAGGGGAAATAATAATAATAATGATAGAAAATTCATGAAATGAGACTAGATAGAGAAAGAGGGAAGTAAAAATATCACGAAAATAAGATAAGGGGAATATAAAATCTGAAAATAGGAAAAGTAAAACGAAATTACAAAGAGCTTCAGTAAAAAAAAAAAAAAAATGGAAAGAAAAGTAAAAAGAATAAAAAAATCAAACTAATAATAACTGAAAAAAAAAAAAAAGAGAGAGAGAGAGAGAGAGAGAGAGAGAGAGAGAGAGAGAGAGAGAGAGAGAGAGAGAGAGAGAGAGAGAGAGAGAGAGAGAGAGAGAGAGAGAGAGAGAGAGAGAGAGAGAGAGAGAGAGAGAGAGAGAGAGTGAGAGTAGGAGAGAGAGAGAGAGAGGAGAGAGAGAGAGAGAGAGAGAGAGAGAGAGAGAGAGAGAGAGGGGTGCATATGTTGGAGAATAAAATAAAAGAAATTATTGAATGACGGATTTAATGATAATAAATTTGAGAATACTCTAAAGTCTTAAAAAATAATCGATGTATGTTTCAGTCGGTCATCTAATTGAATAATAAAAGTAATAATAATAATAATAATAATAATAATAATAATAATATAATAATAATAATAATAATTTCAAGAAAAATATCTTGATATTAATACTTAAAACAATAATAATAATAATTTAATAATAATAATTATCTTAAATAAAAATAATAATAATGATAATGAATAAGAATAATAATAATAATAATAATAATAATAATAATAATAATAATAATAATAATAATAATAATAATAATAATAATAATAATAATAATAATAATAATAATAATAATAATAATAATAATAATGTCCATCAATACTAGGCGAGCATATTTCGACTCCATTTTAATTGATAGTGTGTTTCCATTACTGACGTTTCTTGATGGAAATGTTCACCGTGTTCATCGCTTACGTCGCCAAGATTTTCTATAAAGAAGTCTAAGTGTGAATCTAAGAAGTGTATTTTCAGAGACATGTTACATCCCAGCGCTTTGTAATTTTCAAGAAGTTCTGAAACTAATTGTCTATAGTTCTCAACTTTCGTATTCCCAAGAAATCCCATTACAACTTTCTTAAAAGACTCCCGTGTGGCTTCCTCAACAACATTTAAACTTTTTCGATGTCTTGGTCTTTCTTTCATAAGCTCCCTCATTTGCGGGCCTTCAAATATGTCCTCTTTTATTCCGGCGCCACTGATCCCTGGAAATTTTTTCTTTAAAAATAGAAAGCCTTGATCGCTTTTTATCCATCACCTTGAGCATATGGACTATTATGCTGTTTAAAATATCCTTCTGAGTCCCATTACTCAATCGTTCACCAATTTCTTGAATTGCTTAAAAAGATGGAATTTCCAGCATACTTTCAACAAAACACTTGGGAACGCTTACAGCAAATTCCAGTTGGCACTTCCCACCAGATCACCTCTAGTCACATATGCATACACAATTGGATTTCATCTTTCATTTAGAAATCAAATCAAAAAATGTAAGAAACCCGCTTCTTCTGAGATACTAGTAATGGCGGTATCCAAAGAATGACTATAGTCCAGTCCTCCCCATATCTGATGATGGAATTGGTACCGCCAAATCTCCTCCGAATTGACCTGTACACAATCTTTTTTTTTTACGATATTCAGGGTCTCCATTTTAATTTCCACTTTATTGAACGCCATTTCTCATTTTCTAGACCTCATTTCTTACTCTTAGTCAAAATTTAGGTGCCAGAACCCTATTCTACTAGCACTTACTATCACTATCTTCAATTTTCCTTCAAAGGCAATTGCTGTGCATAATACATATGTTGTCTGTTTGTCTGTTCTTGCGTTTCTATTTCAGTCTTCTGAATTTTCAGCTTGATTACTCAGTCTTTAATTCAAATCTATAAATAAATTCATCTGTTTTGTTTATCTATCAAATAATTCAACTATCTACACTAAATATCTTTGTCTACCTAAACTCATAAATGGAGCAAATTCTCTCTACTTCTCTCTCAGAAATCAACAATCTAGGGGTATTAATGTTCACTACCTCCTATGACCTTCATTAGTTCACAAGATACATCTGGTAAACTTGTATCTCCTTTCTATATCCTAAATAACCTTGAACAGATGGTACAGCTCCCTAGCCGTATTCCAAATGGTCTTAGAAATTTCAGTCCTTGTCTTTATATCATCATACTCTTTATTCCTCCGAATTCCAACGATTAACTTCTTATTTCTTTATCCCGTTCTATCTTATCAAGTCTCCCGAAGGAACGGTTCCGTCCTACTGTGGGGAATTCAGTACCTGGGTGATGATAAATGGTCGAACTTGTGGTCTAACTTCTTTATTTCCCTTGGAATGAATATTGCTTCGGCAGGAGGTACTTCACGGAGCGTTCAGAACCCATGACCAAGAAAAACTCTATTGCATGAAGACGTATATTCCATTTTATTTACCTTCAACAAAAGCTCCTAAACAATGATATAATTCTAACTATTCTCGTGCTATTCAGTTGCAGAGATTCTGTTTTCAGGAATTATCGTCATGTTCAAATTCTAGAACCTCATACCTCTTACATTTAAACGTACAAGCGGGGAAAATCTATTATTTCGAAATACTTAAAACTTTTTTCTCAGTAAAAACTATATCTTTCTACTTTCTTATATAATGCTCTTTTATGGGATTTTGCAAAAATAAGTCCTAGGGGATCCAATTTAGGCTTCCATTTGCAGGTGAATCGGCTCATCCTTAAAATGGAATATAGGCCGGGTCTGCAGGTCATGCTTGCTTACCCTGAAGGTCTGCTCTATTCTCCATAAATCATGATATGCGTGCTTCAGCCGTAGTCACCCTGTCTGGATTTGCTTTTCATCGTATTTGTCCTTTCTCCTTTCGTAATAGTTTCCAAAATTTTTTTCGGAATGATTAAACTCAGGGCCATGAATAGATAGTTCATTCAAAATAGGAATAGTAGTATTGTCGGTTTTGATCCGTATGGTGTTGCCTTCCAAACCAACTTTTTTGAATTTTTTGAAACTAGTGGCCAAGATAATTTTCAAATTTCATGAAGTGGATAAAATTCTCAGGGATTATGTGTCAGGAAGATGCACATTTTTACTCTAAATCACTTGTATATGCATTAGTTTTTGATTTTCCTGGAACAAATTTAAAAAAAAAAAAAAATTCGAAAAATTTTAAAATCTTTTGAGTATACACAAAATTATCTAAGTAAAAAGATGCATCTTGCCCAATTACATATGCCCTGAAAATGTCATCCACTTCTGCCCGAACAGAAAAAAATTATCGCAATTTTTCATTTCAAAATCCCCCAAAATGGTTTGGAAATTGGACAACGCTGAGCACAAAACCTCAAAAAATCGAAAAAGTACTTTTGCATACTATTTTAGATAATGGACCTATCTATGCATATTTCCAAGTTTGAAGTCATTTCGGAAAAAATTCTGGAAGATAGAACAAGCTCAAAACATGAAATTGAAAATTGAAAATTCTGAAAGAATGACTACAGACACAGAAAACACTGGAATACGACGTTTAAGTGCAAAAAAAGCTACATTTTTGTGTTTATATAGTCAAAATCGGGCTGAAAAATCTGAATTTTATGTCCATTTTTAGGTGGGCTGAAAATGGACCCGAAAATAGGCCCCAAATTGGTTCTTGCCCTTAACTCCTCTTGATCTTCAGATAACAGAACTGTTATCGTACTTTCTGCAAAAGCTTAACTTTTTTCTCAAACCTTTACCTCTAATTATACCTTGAACGATTACGGACCTATTCATCCTTCTCCACCTCCTTCCATCTCATATATGCCTAAATATAATTTTTTCTTAAGATGTTATTTCAACTATCCATTAGCTTAATGCCAAAAAAAAAAAAAAAAAAAAAAAAAAATCAACATTCCTCCTGTAATTATTAAAGTTTATCTGAGCTGGCTCCCTGCCTCTCGTAAATTTTAACCTTTCATGCTTTAGGAAGCATATACTCATTCGAGCTGAGCTGAAAAAGGAGGACCCCTCTAAACTATTTATCGTCCTATCATTTTAACCCTTTTTCATTTCAAAGTTTTAGATTTTATCCTTAATGGAAAGATATGGAAACATCTTCAGTTTTGTAATGTTATCGTAGATTGGAAAGGTGAGCTCAACTGGTAATCTTCTTTTCCTTCTCTCTGTTCTTCGTCCTCTGTTCCTCCACAATCGCATTAATATATATAAATTTATATATATATATATATATAGCAAGAGCAGTTATATATGCTTATATCTATGAGATTTATATATATATATATATATATATATATTGTGTGTGTGTGTGTGTGTGTGTGCGTGTGTGTAGGT
>JABUQX010137039.1:35000-37500 GCA_015478945.1 Trachelipus rathkii | reverse complement strand
CAAAATCTTAACAGACGACTGTGGAAAAATGTTTTCTTTTCATTGATCCCATTCAGAATAAAAAAAATCGATAAAATAATAGTTAAAACAAATTAAATTTAGAAATATAAATAATTTAAATACATTTTCCGTGGAACCATTAGAAGTAAAAATTATAAGAAGGTCAGAATCCGCAAAATAGGTTTTAGTCGTCTAAAGGTAATTACCGTAAGTAGTTCAAATATCACGTTTCTTTTGAGAAGTCTTCAAAATTTTGCAGAGGGAACTTTGGAAGAATCTAATTACTTCGTCTTTGAAGGAAATAAAATCACCGAATCTGCCATGAAGAGAGAAGCTTTTGTATCTCATTTTCGACTTTAGGTGGATGTAACGCCATCGACTGAGATTAGAACAACTTCTTTTGTGGGAATAAATTTTATATATATATATATATATATATATATATATATATATATATATGGCAATATATATAAAGAGTATATATATATATATATATATATATATATATGTATATATTTATGTATATTTAAATATATATAGACTTGTATATATACATATGCTTATTTTTACATATATATATATATATATATATATATATATATATATATATATATATATATATATATATATATATATATATATAGATATATATATATATATATATATATATATATATATATATATATATGATAAATATATATATATAAAAGATAAAGAGAAAGATATATATAAAAAGTATATATATATATATATATATATATATACGTATCCATAATAAGGGTATATATATATATATATATATATGATACATATATATATATGATATATATATAATATTTTGAAGACTTAAAGCTTGAAAATATAAAATTCTTTCAATAGTTTAATTTATTTGTAAGATTTATGTTTACTAATAATAATAATAATAATAATAATAATGGTTTTAATTAAATTAATAAATAATAATAATAATAAGAATACTAATAAATAATAATGATAGTCATGACAATAATAATAATAATAATAATAATAATAATGAATAATAATAATAATAATAATAATAATAATAATAATACTAATAATAATAATAATAATAATAATAATAAAAATAATAATAATAATAATAATATTAATATAATTAATAATAATAATAATAATAATAATAATAATAATAATAAATAATAATAATAATAATAATAATGGGATAATAATTAACAATAATAATGAATAATAATAATAATAATAATCTAGGGCTCCGGAGCCGCAATTTTTCCATTCCATTCGGCTACGGCTCCATGATTTTAAAAAATTACCCGGCTCCGACTCAGCTACAGCATTTTAAAATACCGGCTCCGTCTCCGCATTTTAAATTGTTCAGCCTGGCTCCAGCCCTGGCCCACCCCTACTATAATTCCTCTCTCCATTTACAGTTGGGTGAATGAAAATCATTAATTCTGCTATAAAATTTGTTGGTATGATGAATTAAATGTTTGTTAATGACATCTTTATTAACTGAAATTAAAAACAGAAAATGTTTTATTGAAAATAAGAATTTTAAGAAATAAGGTAGAAAAGAACATCTCACTTTCTTCCTTAAATTTTAATATAATTCCTCCTTGAACGATGAACTGCCTGTAACATTTACGTAATATGTACCTGGCTATTTTTTTTCTAAGAAGCATAAAATTATATTTCTCTTAGTTTCATCATAAAGTTTAAAATAATTCCTCTTTGAGCTATGAGCTGCCTGAACATATGTAAATATAATTTTATTCAAAACAGATTTATATATATATATATATATATATATATATTATGATATAAAGAAAGATATATATATATGTTATTATATATATATATATATATATATATTTATAGTTATATATATATATATATATATATATATATATATATATATATATATGTATATATATATATATATATATAAATTCACTTTCTCTTTCCTAAATTTTAAAAATAATTCTTTTAACAGCCTGACCATATGTAACATAAATTTATTCAAAACAATTGTCCTTAAAAATAAAAATTCATCAATAAAATCCTCCTTAACGATGTCATTAGATCCTATTTTTAAAGCAGGAAATAAGCTCTCAACATTCACTTGAATAGGAGGCAAGTCGTAACAAAAAGCTACATCTTGCAAAAAATTTAGGACAGAAGCAAAGCACTATTGCCTCTCAAACTTCTGTTAATTTTTGGATTTCCGGTCGATTTTCACTATTTCATCTAATGCCTTATGGAATTCTACTTTATTTTCCCTAGAGGATTTTATGCTTAACGTCTTTACTGGTAGATTGTCCTTTAGTTTTTTTCAATCGCTTTTCTGCATGCTCCATTTTACCCATTATCTGTCAAATATGATTTCTTCATCTTCATCTGACAAGATACTACAAGTGGGGATTCTGAAACTGCTACACTATCTGACTTCCAACTAGATTTTGTTCGATAGTGCCATTCATTTTAATTAAGTCCTAGTTCATGT